>CM053511.1:0-235382 GCA_028627145.1 Eidolon dupreanum | reverse complement strand
CCCCCCCCCCGCCCGACCCCGGCCCTCACCTGACCAGCCCACTGCAGAGTCCACTCGCTTCTTCTTTGAGGGAGGCTCTTCCTGTGAGGGAGGAGGGCGGTGAGCAGCCTGAGGCCGCCGGCCAGGGCACTGTCCCCACAGCCCAGGCACCCACCTTGTCAGCAGCCTCGCGGGCAGTGCTGGCTGGGGCCTCCTGCAGCTTCTCTGTGTACTTGAGGAGCAGGGAGTTGCCCAGGCGAGAGCCCAGGAACAGGTACCCGGGCTCCATGGTGACCATCTGAGGGTGGGCGGGTGGTGAGGGCGGGGTTCGGGCCCAGAGCCCCCCGCCCTGGGCCACCCGCCCAGCCCGCACTCACGCTGCTCGTGAGGACGCTGGCAGCAGCCTTGTCAAAGTGGAAGGCGCGGACGCTGCGCAGGCCGTCGGTGACGAGGGTCAGCACGTAGCTGCCGGGAGGGGGTGTTGAGCTGCGGAAGGGCTCGCGGGCGAGGGCGGGGATGACCACATGGGGCGCCCTGGGGGGGAACTCACATCTCGCCGCCCTTCAGGGAGATGACCATCTTGTCGTAGGAGATGAAGGCCGCCTGGGCGCAGTCAAGGGTGATCCGCACGCCCTCCTGGGTGCCTGTTGTAGGGACGTCAGGCGGACCCGGCAGCCTCCCCAGTCCCTGCCCCCAAAGCAGCCCGCAGCCCGGCCCACCACTCACGCAGGGGGAAGGCGGTGGTGCCCGTGGTGAGGCTGTTGAGAGCCACGCCGTACGGGGGGACGCTCTGGTTCAGGTACAGCAGCGAGTTGACAGCAAAGACCACCACCCCACCTGGAGGAGGACAGCTGGTGGGCGGGGCTCGGGGGCCACCATGCTACCCCCCACCCTCACGGTCCTCACCTATGGGCTTGGGCACGGCGAGAGCCTGGGTGCAGTCGAAGGGCAGGCTGGTGAGGGACCAGATGACGGGGTGCACCTTCTGCGTGATGTTCAGGGAAATGGCCACGATGGAGCACGTGTCCTGCCGCACGGCCACCCGCCTGGGACCAGAGCGGGTGGGTCAGCCGGGGCCATCCCCACTCCGTGAGACCGCCCCCCGCAGGCCTGTCCACCCAGCCCACAGCAGAGGCCTCACCCCGGCCAGGTCTGGTTGGGCTCGAACAGGATGAGCAGGGTGGGCTCGTAGTAGCCGTGCAGGAACTGCAGGTCCACGATGTTGAGCAGCTTCTCGTCCAGGGCCCGCACGTCGATGATGTAGCTCGGCAGGAAGCTGGACCTCTGCCTGCGGGACCGGGCTTCAGCGGGCGGAGGGCGGCCGCCGGGGTTCGGGCCACCCTCCCGCCCGGCTGCGGCACTCACCCCTCGCCCACGAGCCCTTCGTGCTCCTCGGCCAGGCTCTCCCGGCGGAAGGGCAGGACCACCAGCCGCGTGCCGTAGATGAGCATGGCCGCGCAGCGCCCGTCGGGGTCCACCCGCACCCGCGGCGTGTGCACGTTCTGCACGAACCCGTCCTGGGGGGGGTGGTGGGCGTCGGGTGGGCAATCCCGAGGGAAACGGGGGCGGGGCAATGGGCTAGGGAGGGAGGAGAGGAGGGTGGGGCGCTGGGGCGGGGCGTGGTCTGGCCTACCCGCAGCTCGGGCTCCTCGAAGTAGTGCAGTGACAGTGTCTTCAGGTCATGGGTGCCCGGGTCGTACTCCACCACCGACAGCTGGGGATGGCAGGTGGGAACCACGTCTGCCACCGCCACCCTGTCCCCCACCCACCAGGATGTCCACGCCTGCTCCCCGCTCCAAGCCACCACCCACCTTGGCGTCCTTGAAGCTCAGCAGCAGGGCATCCCTCTTGGCGCCGGCCAGCTGCACGCTGGCCATGGACATGACGTTGCCAAAGAAGGAGAAGGAAGCCACCAGCTCCAGCTTTTCCCGGTGCTCTCGGTGGGCCTTCCCCTCTGGGGGAGAGGGCAGTGGGTACAGCTCTGGTTCCTGTGCCCACGCCACCCACATCCCTAGGCGGGCGGCCAGGACAGCCACCTGTGTGCTCACCTGAGCTCCTGTCATTCTTAGTTGGCGCCTGGAGGACAGAGGAGGAGAAAGGGCACTGAAGGGCCACAAAACGGTCCGCAGCGCCCCCCTCATGGACGATGGGAAAAGATCCCCGAGGGCTGGCCCTGTCACTGCCAGCCCTGACCGAACCCTCGCTGCAGTGGGGAGCACACGACCAGGAGCTTCTGGAGAGAGCCATGCACACCCCAGTCCAACGTGCACAAAGCCACGCTCACACCTGGGTCCCCCACTGGGCCACAGGCTTCTCTTGAGGAGCCCAGCCAGCGCTGGGAGCACTCACTCAGGTCAGAGGCTGGACCACGTGGTCTGCGCACGACAAACCTGCCTGGCTCTGCCTCCAGCAAAGGGAAACGTGACCACAGAACAAAGGGTAAGGGGGTACAGGGCTAGACCGTCACCAGGATTCCGTGTCATTTGAGTAAAAGCACTCATTTGAGTCATACTATCATCAATGAGGGCAGCCTGTTGTAATCTTCAATGTAACTAACTAGAAAATGATGTGAAATGATATCTAAAGAACAACAGAGAAGTTAAAATGAAACAAAAATGTCTGATTAATCCAAAACAAAGCAGGAAAGCAGGCAACAGGAAGAATAAAGGAACAACGGGCAGAAAGACAGAGAAAGGTGGTGGCTCAGACCCGACCACGTGGAAAAAATACCCACACAGGCAAACACACCAACAAGAAGACAAAAGCCGGCAAGATAAACAACTCTACTACTCATTACTGAGTCACTTTAAATACAACAACACAGACTTTAAAAAGACATTCCGTGCAACAACTTAAGAAAAAAGCTGGGTAGCCACTGTTAAACGAAGTGAATCTTAAGGCAAAAAGTATTGAAGGTAACAAGCATCTCATCGAGTATATGGAAATGGGCAGAGTGAAAAGCCTGAACAAAAGCATTCCAGTATCTAAGGAATACAAGTGTGACCACAGTCCAGTGTTGGGAGAAAGACACTACATCATTTAAGGAAGTAGTTCAGAGAGCCTTAGGACTTGCACGTGTGTCTATGAAACGCAGTAAAAACAAATCTAGGCCTCAAGAAACTGTTCAAGGGCTTTCCTCAGTTTGACTCAATTTATGGGGCTTGTTATCTAAAGCAAAGAAACTTTTTACATATGTGACAAGTGGAGAAATTTCTAGGGAGTCAGTGGAGGAAACAGCAGCTATGCAAGCCTTAGTAATAAAGACTTAAGCAATCGAAATCAGTATTGACTGTCCTGGGAACAGGTTCTGGAAAAAGTGCTCTCGTCTTCTGGAATTTCTCTTATATCTGTGTATCTGAAACATCAGATACTGAATTTTTTAAATAAGTTTTTCTTTAAT
Source organism: Eidolon dupreanum (assembly GCA_028627145.1). Taxonomy (NCBI): domain Eukaryota; kingdom Metazoa; phylum Chordata; class Mammalia; order Chiroptera; family Pteropodidae; genus Eidolon; species Eidolon dupreanum. The sequence continues at coordinate 232,003 of CM053511.1, read as the reverse complement.
GGCTTAAAAAAGGGGGGGAGCATTTCATGACCAAAAGATTAGTAAAAACTAAAATATTATTCTAAATGTCTTGTAGCTAATAATGCAATTTTAAACACACACACACACACACACACACACACACACACACACACACCACATACACACACACAGAATTCTTGATAATCCTGTCAGGGAAGTACACCACCTTGTTCATCTTTAAAATTATTTAGAATATTCTTAACTTTTGACTCTTCCATGTAAATTTGAGAACCAGATCACTAAATCTAGTAAGAAACCTTACTGCAACTTCGAGACGAAAAACACTGAATGTGCAGACTAATCACAGAGGCCTGTCTTGCTGCGGGCTGTCACGCTACACCTGTCCTAGGCTATGTGCTTGTCTGTGTCCCACAAAGCTTCTCCGTTCTCTACTCAGACCTCACAGAGCAGAGACAGGGCATCCTCAAGGTCTGGACCATGCCCTGTCCAAACTCCTGCGCCACTCACACGGATAGTTGTTTCCATGGTGATGACTGGACCGGTGGTGACAGCCCCCATCTCCACCCCACAAGGACTTTTCTCCAGCTCATGCTGCCCCACACTTTACTCTCTGGTGCAAGCCTTGGCGAACTTTCCAGGAAAGGGCTTGGGGGCAAATATCTGACTTAGGCTTTGCAGTCACATCTGGTTCACTGAGGGCTTTTCTTTGGAATTTTTTCACAACTCTTAAAGATGTAAAAAGTTTCCTTAGATCTCAGTGGGTTGTGGCCAGAAAGCCCTACTCCTGGGGCTCATTCCCTTCAGTGCCCAAGTGCTGCTGTCTCGCTCATCTTCAAAAAACAAAACGAACAAACAAACCTTTTCCAGCCACTTAACTGCTGCATTACCTTGCTTCCCTGAGCACAGGTCTCCTTCAGGGAGCTGCTCATGGTCACGTGACTAACTCTCCCCTGCCACTCTGCACCCAGCCCAGAGTGCCCAGGCTGTTCCTAGGGCTTGGCGCACCCCTCACTCTCCATCCCTGAGTCTGGAGCAGCAGGGAAGCCGGAGGGGGCTGAAGGCTGCGCGGCCCCGGCCTACCTCGGCGTCGCGGTTCAGGCGGTACACGTAGAGCTGCGAGGTCCCGGCCACCACGAGGTTGCGCTCGCTGTTGTTGAAGAAGTTGCAGTACATGGAGAACTCGAGGCCGGTGGGCGGGTGCGCCTGCTTGTACACGGCGTACATGGCGCCGACCCGGGCTGCGCGGGGCCGCAAGACGACAGGGTGAGAGGGGCCTCCCGCGCCCGGCGCCCCCTCCCTAGCCGCCCGCCGCCCACCTGGCAGTTGGAGCCGGCTCGCGGGGGACCGGGACGTCAGTGAACACCGTCCCGCCGGCCCGGAAGCTGAGCGCGGAGGTTCCGGGCTCCTGAGCTTGCGCAATGACGGCGCGGCGAACCGGCTGCGGGGGAGACAGCGGCCCCCGGTGGCCGGGGATAGCGAGGTGGCCTCGCGACGCCGCGACTAGAGCCGTAGATCCCGGGTCCCACAGGCTGGGGAACGCGGCAGCGGGCCGGAAGCGAGGAGGGCATGCAGCGGCTCCGGCCTGGCTGGGTCCCTCCCCTGCCTGACCCGGGATGGGAACGGAGTAGCGCAGCGGTCCGCAACCTTTTTGGCATCAGAGACGGGGCTCCTAGGAGAATCTAATGCCCGACGATTTGAGGTGGAGCTGAGGCTGGGATGCAAATACAGATGATTCTTCGTTCCTTCGCCCACCGCTCATCTCTGCTGTGTAGCCCAGTTCCTAACAGGCCATGGACAGGTACTGGTCCATGGCCCGGGGATTGGGGATCCCTGTCATATTGCTGCAGGAGGATGCGAGCGTCCTCCACCAAGCCGCTCTTCCAGATGCCGGCCAGGAGCATCGCCCAGATGAGCCAGGCGATCCTCGTGATGTCAGGCTGGAATGTAAGGGACGCCGAGTGTGGAGGCGACACAACCAGTACCCAGCTGGGAAAGCTTCTTGGACAGAAACGCCGTATCCTGTCTCTTCTGCATTCCCACCCCAGAGCGATCCTTCCTCCACCAAAGCATTGGGCACTGAAGGCACACGGCCCTCCCGGCGGCAGCCACACATTTGCCAGTCCTCCCCTCTACCACCTGAGCCTCTCCTCCCAAAGCAGTGATTTTCTTGCGATATTGCTCCCCCCAAGGCCTGGAACAGCTACCTACTTCAAGGCCCTGGAACCAGGGCCTCGCACAGCTCAGCAAACCTCTCCTCCCTTACCAGGGAGCTGCCCCAGATAAGCTGGAACAGGCCTGGGCCTTAGAAATGGAATCATAAGAAATAAAACAAGAGAGTGTAATCACACCTGAGAAATTGGCACATACACATATGTTGCATCCGGATTGGCACACTTGCTCATGTCAACAACAAGGCTCCGAGTCTGGACCATGGAGTGGGTGCCCAATGGGGCCACCCGGATGTCCAGGCAGCTGTGTAAACCCTGAGCTACACTAAACCCCTTCAGAAATCATAAGAAGTCCCACAGCCAGGCCCACGAGGATGTGTGCAGGAGGCAGCTGGGGCAGAACGCTGACGCTCAGCATCCGTGTCAAACGGACAGTCAGGGCGCCCACATCACGAGGCATCTGTGACAACTGAACAAGTCAGTGCCCACAGGACCATTGGACCGGAGCCTGGCACATGGCAAGCACCCTAAACAAATGAAGGAGAACGATCTGAGGGAGGGAGTGGTCCCTGTGCAGAGAGCCAGAGACACGCAGGAGCAGTCCTGGGGAGGAAGCGATGGGCAGGGCGCTGGCATCCCAGGCAGGGGGAGGGAAGGGGAGGGCAGGCTGCGGGGCTGAGGTCCTGGGCAGGGCTGGCAGTAGGAAGGTGGAGCTCGGCCCTCCAGGTGGATCCTCTTCCTCAATGAGAGATGAAAGGAGGGTGGTCCAAGGCAGGGGTGGGGCAGTGGTGTTCGAGGCCTGGAAACCCCGGAGCATAGCTCTGCTGGTTCCCGTCAGGGCTCTGAGCAGTGCCCCGCCCAGTGGCCTATCTCCATGGGAGGCCTTCCCCCCGCCCCCCCGCGGGAAGAACAGGCTGGGCTCCCCAGGGCGCGAATGCCTTTATTGAAGGTGGGTTGGGGGGCATGGGAGGGCGGGAACTCTGATGCTTGGGGCTCTCCAGGTCCCCAGCTGTAGGTTCAGGCTCAAGGGGCTGAGACAGCACAGGGCCAGGGGCCCGAATCAGGGTCCCGAGAGACGGGCGGAGGCTATCAGAGGGCGATGCTGTCCTCATACAGTGACAGCAGCAGCAGGACGGTCCAGCCGCCTAGCAGGCCCACGTTGTGCAGCAGGAAGAGGAGCCAGGGACGCGGGTCCCGCACGTTCAGCATGGCCGGAAGCTGCGGAGGTGAGTGCCGGGTCAGCAGCCAGCTCGTGTCCCTGCTCACTCCCCTCCGGGAGCCCCCTTCGCGCCCTCCGCCCTGACCATGTCGCAGAGCGCCACGTAGAGGAAGAGGCCGATGGCTACCGCCAGGGTCCAGGACTCGCTCTCCTCGCCGACGCCGAGCGCGAGCGCCACGTAGAGGCCGGCGAAGGCCGTGAGCCCCGAGGCCAAGTTCAGCAGCAGCGCCCGGGACACCGGCAGCCCTGCGTGCAGCAGGGCCGCGAAGTCCCCTGGGGCGCGCGGGAGGGGCGGGGTCAGGCCGAGAGCCCCGCCCTCCAGGCCACGCCCGCCCCGACAAGCCCCGCCCCTCGCCTCTCACCCAGCTCGTGGGGCACCTCGTGGCAGAACACCGCCAGCGACGTGGCCAGTCCCGTCTTCCAGGAGGACGCGAAGGCAGCGCCCACGGCCAGCCCGTCGGCGAAGTTGTGCAGGCCGTCGCCCAGCGTGATCATGTAGGGCAACAGCCTCAGCTCTGCGGACGCAGCGCGCGTGGGGCGCGGGTTGGCGCCGGCCTGGCGCCACCACACTCCTGGCCCCCAGCCCTTCCTGGGCGCCCCCAGGGCTCACCTGGGCTCTTTCTCCGGGGCTCCGGGCTCAGCAGCTCAGGGCTCTCTTCTGCCACCTGCAGGGGGTCCAGGCGGTTGAGCTCCCTCCCCCCGCCCCCCGCGAGGGGGAGGGGAGGAGCGCGGCTGGGGCCCCAGGTCAGCCTCAGAAGCTAGGGGCAGAAGCCCTGGGGTGGGGGCTCGGAGCGCCTGTAAGGGGACCTGGGGGGGGGCTCACCAGGTCTGCGCGGGAGCCCTCGTGGGGCTGTTTGGGTGGCCGGAGCTCCCTAGGTGCTAGCTGCAGGGACATGCCGTGGCTGTGGCCACTGTGGCTGCGAGGCGCGCCCTTCCCGTCCTGTGGAACAGCAGCTCAGGGTCCGCCATGCCTCTTCCCGGTCCGCCCACCACGTCCAGCCCCCACTCGCCTGACCTCCGGGTCCTGGGGCAGCAAGAGGTCGCAGAGTTTCTCGAACAGGAAGAAGACATAGAGGCCGCTGAGCGCCACCACGAGGCGCCAGGTGGTCTCTGAGCCGTGGCCGTCGGCCCTGTGCTCGCTGTCCCCATCGTGCTGATGCAGCCCCAGAACCTGGGAGGGCAGGGGAGCTGAGCCCGGCGCCTCCCCGACACGGACCCCGGGAAGGCAGGCCTGGTAGGACGGTTGGGCAGCCGAGCCCCTGGGAGAGGGGAAGGGAGGGTCCCGGTGGGCTGGGGCCGACCTTGGGTGTCAAGTGCAGGAGGGCATCCCCCGTGAGTGCGCCCACGGCCATCCCCAGGAAGGTCTGGATGACATAGTGGGCAGCAGCGCTGCAGGCGGTGCAGGTGAGAAGCAGGAGGCCAAAGGTGGAGCAGAGGCAGATGAGCAGCGTGGCCAGCGAGCCGTACAGATACTCTGGGGGACAGACAACAAGGGCCCAGGTGAGAGCCCTGCCCCCCCCCCCGCCAGCTTTCTCAGGGGAGGGCGTCCAGCGGGATCCGGTGTGAGCAGGTGCTCTCCAGGGCTACGGTGGCCAGGTGCGGGCCAGGCCCCTGCTCACACTAACTCTGGCCTCGAAGCCCCATGCTCTTCCCTGCCAGGCCCCAGGCTGAGCCTTCCCCCTAGCCCAGCATCCTCTCCGTCTCCGGGCACCTCCCAGCTGTGCCGCCAGCACCCCTGGGCACGGGCAGGCAGGCTCGGGAGGTGGGCACTCACTCTCCGCCTGGCTAAGCTGGTTCTGGGCTGGGTGACTGGGCCGAGAGCTGCAGGCTCCACTCAGCTGCTGTTGGAGCAGGGCGGGGCTCAGTCGGGACCAGGCCTCTGGGGTCACCCCGGTCTGCTCAGACAGCCCATACACAGCCATCACGTCCCTGGCACTCAGGCATTCCTGGGGGGTAGCAGGGCTGGGGGTCAGGTGCCTGGGCAGGCTCTTAGGACCCCACCGCTCCCCAGGACTGTGGCCTGTGAGCCGCTCACTGTGTCCCACGTGTCGGAGCTGCTGTTGGGGGCAGTGAGGGGCGCGGGGCCCTGGCGGTTGGCCCTTTTCCCCTGATGATGGTGGTCACTGTGGGTTTCGGTCACTCCGCCCACCCCCAGGCGCTGCATCAAGGCCGCCAGCTCTGGCAGAGAGAACAGAATCGCACGTGTGTGGGCTCTGGCCCTGCCCTGCCCGGGGACACGGGGCTGGGGGCTCAGGGCGCGCCCGGCTCTGTGGCCCCGCTCAGGCCTCACCGGCCACAGAGATGTTGGGCGCGTCGCCGTGGAGCTGCTGGAAAACGAAGTCCACAAAGTACTGGGGCGTGGGCAGGGCGCGGAAGCAGGCCCCCCGGGCCACGTGCTCCAGCAGGGCGGCCAGCACCGGGCCAGGGCTGCCTGGCGCTCCCGCCGCCCCTGCTGCCCGCAGCAGTCCGGGCGCGTCCACGCAGGCCTGGGGGAGGGGCTGGGCGTCAGCCGAGCGCCAGTGTGGCCTTCCTGGCTGCCAGCTCAGCCACCGCCCCTGGAACCCTTGCCCCCAGATGCCAGTGGCCCCTGGATCTGCCCTTTAACCTCACCTATGTCCTGAGTGGGCCCCTCCCCTCCGATCCCCTTGGGTCCTCCTCACCCACTGCCATAGGCAGCCCGCCCGGCCCTCACCTCCCCTGCGCTGGGCTGGCCCGCGGTCTGGGCCTGAATCCTCTGCAGCAGCCTGCTCAGGCCTGGGGCCAAGGCCTTGGGGCCCTCGAGCAGGGCCAGGAGGTGGTCGGCGCGGGAGGCCCAGCGGCCAGCCCGAATGTCCTCACACGTGCCCTCAGGGTCGCTGAGGTAGAGGGCGGCAGCGGCACTGAGCCGGGCGATGTGCCCGGGGTCCTCAGGCCTGCCCAGGGCCAGGAGGTCGTCCACGGACAGGCACTGTGGGCAGAGACAGTGGGCAGCGGCCCTGTGGGGCCACACGCGCCTCTCTCCCCGCCGCGCCTCCACCCCCTGCTCTCAAACCCCCGCACCCCCCCATTACAGGAGCGGGTGCACAGGGGTCCCAGGAGGGGTTCCTTCCCCGAACCACTGCCAGTGCGATGGCCTGGGGGCCGACGGGAGGCGGCCCCGGGATCCGGAGCTGTGCGGCCCCAGCGCAGCCCCAGCACGGGGCTTGGGGCTGCAGGCAGGGCTGCTTGGCCTCTGCCCTCCTCCTGGAGTCTGCCCCGGCCTTCTGCTGCCGGCCCGTAGGGTGGGGTGGGCAGGGCCGGGGGACCTGTCGGGTGGGGCATTACCTTTCCACACGGCCCTGAGGTGCAGTGCACACGGGCCGCCAGGGTATTTAACAGGCCGCCCAGCGCCACGCGGTCCAGAGCGCCCTGGCCTGAAGTCAGCGAAGTCAGCAGATGAGCAGGCTGGGCCATCCTCACGGTCAGCACCAGCACAGCCAGCAGCAGCCTCGGCACAGGCCAGGCCGAGACCGCCATGCTGAGGCCGCGGAAGGCTCGGCTCCTGCTCCGTGCTCTGGCGAGGCCTTGCACACCAGGGCTGGCTGCGGGAAGACAGGGCTGCCTGCGGCCAGAGTGGTGCTAGGCACGAGGCTCTCCCACAGGTATTTCCTGCTGGGCGCTGTGATTGGCTGTCAGAGGAATAACAGATTAGCCATTCCAGGGGCAGGTCCTCCCCAAAACGAGGAGCCACGTCCTGCAGGCGAGAGCTGCCTGGGGCCAGGCTGGGGCGAGGTGAGGCTCTCTTGCAGGTGTTTCCTGCTGGGCGCTGTGATTGTCTGCCCCGCTTAACCATTTCAGGCCCCATCCTCTGCATTCCAGGAGCTGCTGCCTGCTGGGGGCGCAGGCCGGGCCCTTCCCCTGGCCTGCCTGCTGCACCTTCCCTCCCCTGAGGGCCTAGGGTGTTGCCTCCTGCAGCTCTCTTTAGGGGCTTCCCCCCAGCAGGGGGGCCTGGGGCAGAGCAGCGCACCTGGCCGTGGACCCTCGGACATTCCTGTCAGAGCCGCACTGGCCCCGCCCCAGCCCGCCCCCTCCCAGTGCCTCCCCCCCTGGGAGGGGGCTGAGTCGCTCCCACAACCTCAAGAATGTGGGGCTCTCCCGGACCTGGGTTTGGGCCCCGTGGTGGGGTTGGCTGGAGTCGGAGGGAACAGATACGGCCTTGGCTGAGTCCCCACCTCCAGCTCTCCAGGGGAAATCCCCCAGGAAATGGCCAGAGGCTCCCTGGAGTCTGGGTCCTCTTTCCTCTGCACCCTACAGGAGGGCTCTTGGGTGTGGTTCGCAGCCCTTCCCCTGTCCCTCCCCTCCCTGCTGCTCCCTCAGGCCTTTGACCCTCAGCTTTATCACTGCCCGGCTGGCACCTGGGGGAGGTGCTGCCCGACCCTCCAGAGGTAGTATCTAGGTGACCCCTCCCCACCTGGTTCAGCCACTCCTGAACCTGAGCCCGCGGTGTGGCGTGGGGTGGGGCAGGAGATTCAGACAGCCCTTCTCACGGTCCTGAGGGCTGAATCCAAACCGGCCCTTGTCCTTCCCCACTGCGTGGGACTGGCGGTGCTGGCCGGGGACCAGGCTGCAGCCTTGGGCCATCCGAGGGCCTATTAGCTTCCAGGCGAAAGGTCTCAGCCCAGCCTGAGGCCTTGAAGGCCTGGCGCATGCCGGCGGTGCCCTCGGCAGGCCCTCAGGCCTCAGTGGACCTCAGTGCCTCCTGCTCTGTCCCCTACCTCTTCCACCAAAGCCACCCTTCTCTGTGTCCTGGAGCAGCGGGTGGTCACCAGCTCCCTGCACTTCTGTCTCCCCCCCTCCCCCTCCCCGTGCTGGGCTATCCTCTGGGTGCTGAGCCCTCTGCTGTGTCCCCAGGCCCCGTCCTGAGTCATCCCGTCATCTCATGAGCACATGGCAGTCCCTCCTGTCTTCAAACTTATAACCATGGTCACAAACAACCCGAGCGCCCATCCACAGATAGTGGATAAACACAATGTGGTCTGTTCGCGTGCTGGAATGCTACTCAGCCTTGAAAAGGAAGGGACCCTGGCACACGCCACAACACGTGCACCTTGAGGACTGAGTGCTCAGTGAGCTGACCGCCCCTCCCTGCCCCCGGCCGCGCCCTCGGGCCTTTGACCCCTCAGCTTTATTGCTGTCACCCGGGGAAGGGGCCAGCCCCAAGGAGCCCCTAGTCCCCGCCAGGGTCTCAGGGCAGCCTTGGGTGAACCTTGAGGATGTTATGCTGAGTGAGATGTCAGTCACAACAGGGCAAGTCCTGCATGATGCTGCTTGCACAAGGCACTTAGTCAAAATCGAGGGACAGGAAGTGGTGGGCACAGCAGCTCGGGGCAGGGAACGAGGGAAGTTTAATGGGGAGACTTTCCATTCGGGGAGACGGAGAAGCTTCTGGAGCTGGAGGGCGGCAGTCCTGGCGTCTACCGAACGCGCTGGCCTTAGAACGGCAAACTGTTTTATGTACTTTCTTGCGATAAAAGAACTATAGACCAAAACAACCCTCCCTGGGTCTCTGCCCCTTCTGCTGCCCTAGACAGCGTGACTTGGGGGTTCTGGCACTGGCAGCCTCTCCCAGGCTCCCCTGGAGCCCCCTCCGCACTTGTCAAGGTCACTGAGAGCCCCACAGGCTAGATCCAAAGGTGCGTGTCCTGGTCTGAGTGCCCTGGGCCCTGCAGCCCCTCCAGGGCCCGGGGCCTGCGTCCTCGGGGTCTCCTCCCGGCCTGGCTGCCCCCACTTTAGCTCTTTTCCTGGTCTTTCCACCCTGTCTCCAAGCGCAGCAGGGCTGGACCCTGGACCTCTTGGGTAGGATTCCTGGACCCCACCGTCAGGCTTTCACCCTGGAGACACAGCCTTTGTCCCACACTTCCCTGTGGAAAGGCAGCCTCTGACATCCAGCCACCCGTCTGACAGCTCCCCTGGGTGATCAGAGCCAAGTGCAACCCGGCCTTACAGACGGGCTCCAGCCCTGAGGGAGCCCTGCTCCCTGCAGGTATCCACGCTTCACCGGGAGCTCCTGCACCCCCTCTAGCTGCTCAGGTGCCGAGCCTGGGTGCAACCCCAGGGTCCCTCCACAGCCCACGTCCAGACCTGCTGGCCCTGGCTCGGACACTACCTGTTGCCCCGGCTCTGTCGTCTCCCTCCATGAAACACAAGTGATTTGGGGACACGCCTCTACTCTGAGCACCCTGCTGGCACCCAGGGCTCCTGGGCACCTTCCCCAGTCCTTACCTCACCTGCCCAGTCCCCTAGCCCGGCTCCCTGCTCTCTGCCCAGGACCAGCTCTGCGGGCTGCTCACACGTCCTTCCGTGCAGCGCTGAGGCTGTCCCTGACTACTGCACATGGAACGGCACCTCTCTGACCATCACCCCCTGGAGACACTGCTAGCTTCAGTCACTGCCTCTGAACGCCAGAAATCAGAGAAAATGCTACAGCCAAACTGGCTCGTCCGTCACCTCGTGCCACTGCTGTCAGGTGTCTGGGCGTCTTGAAGCCCAGAGCCTTGGTCGTCCTGGTCCGCTGTTGTCTGCCCATGAGGATGGATCCCGTGGGGTCGCATCCCGCAGTCTGCCAGCAGTCTGCCTCAGAGCAGGTCCACAGCAGACACTAGCAAATGAGCCGCAGTTTGCCTTGGACCTCCCGTGTCCCCACCTGCGGCCTGTAGCTTCCCCGCCAGGCCTCAGGCAAGGGTGCCCCAGGGGCTCCTTGTAGGGCCTGGCTCCCTACTGGTGAGGGACAACCTCGGTGGCAGGAAGGAAATCGAACGGCTCCCACCGGTCATCCACTAGTGTTCCAGCGAGCCGCTGCACAGGACAGGGCCCCACTGCGGAAGGTCAAACCCTGCGCGGGCCTCCCGTGTCCTCTGCGGCCACACCTCCCAGCCTGGGGTGGCACCGTGGCCTCTGCACCAAGCCGGCTGGGACTCCGAGCTGCGCAGGGCTCAGATGCGGGGCGGAGAGGTGGGTGAGACAGGAAGGCTGCTCGGTGGTCAGAGTCAAGCCACGCCTGGCCCGGGCAGAGGCTCGCCCACCCCGCTGCTTGCCTGCAATGGCACCAGGCCCTTCCCTGACGAACCGCGCGTGTTCGGACCGTGTGCCCTGAGACCACAAGAGGCCACCTGAGGCCTAGAGGGCAGACAAACACTCGGCACAGGCCTGGGTGGGGGTGTCCACAGCAGCCAGAAGATCGGAAAGCATCTTTATTGTGGGGAGGAGGCTTGGGGTCAAGACGCCATGGACAGACACAAACAGGGCTGCTGCAGAAAGTCCAGGAACCATGCTGGGAGGCGGGGGCCCCCCACTGGGCAGGCCTGAGAACCACCAGGACGGGGAGGTGGGGCACTCAGGCGTGCAGGAAGCGGTTGAAGGCGTTGTAGGCCGACTCCAGGTCAAAGAGCATCTGGCGCACTTGGGAGTCGTCCAGCTCGTCCGAGGCGGACATGCCGCTCAGAGTCTGTAGCCTGCGGGTGCAGGAGCTCAGCGTTGAGGCGGCGAGCTCCGAGGGGCTCCCAGGCCTCCCAGGGCCTCCAGGAGGGGGCAGACACTCACCACTGGCTGACCGTTTGGCGGCCCTCAAAGTCGGGAGGCAGGTGGCTCATGCGGTGCATAGTCTCCATCAGTTCCCGCAGGTCAGGCTGGATCTGCACACACGATGCCTCATGGGACCTCGCTCCCCTGGGAGCCCCGTCCCCTGGCGCCTGCACCGCCCCGCCCCCATCCCACCCGGGAGCTGCACCTCGTCCATGGCGCGGATCTCCAGGCGCAGCTTGTCCATCACCGTGATGAAGAGCTGTGGGCAGTGTGTGCATGAGGCAACCCTGACACGCCCCAGGGGCTGAGCGGGGAAGACCCCTCGCAGGGGAGGAGCCAGCCCGCACTGCCCCGCCCCTCTGGCCTTAGGAACCAGTCCTTTCCCTGCTTAGCCTCAGCTGTCTGGTCACGAGCCTCCGTCCCCACAGCCCTGGGGGCTACTCCATTTGCTGTTCTGGGCAGCGGCCTGGGCATGTCCCCTGTGGGCTCGGGCTGGGGTGGCTGGCTTCCTGCTACGGGGCCCCCACCCGGGGAGTGAGCGCGGGGCAGCTCGGGAGCCGGGACCCCGTGTGCGCATGCGGCTGCGGCGGGCTCACCGAGACGACGTCCGCAATGCAGCGGTTGAGGTTGCCCTTGTCGTCCTTGATGGTGATGGGCCGGTCCTCCTTGATTCTCTCCATGGCCAGCGGGCAGTCCAGCTGAGAGGGGACACGAGGGTGGCGGCTAGGCCCCTTCCCAAGAGTGCCCGCATCGCCCACCTGCCGGCTCTCAGCCCAGGGGCCAGCTCACTCACGCGGAACTTGCGGCAGAATTCATCAATGGAGCTGATTTCTGAGCCCTGCACCTGACGGAAGGCCGCCTTGTACTGCACCAGCAGGCGGGAGCAGGCTGCCGTGTACCTGTGGAGCGGCCAGGCTGTGGGCCTCAGCACAGGGCAGCCCCGCCCGTCCCCGCAGGGCAGCTCTGGTGGAGAGCTGGGTGACAGGTCAGAGGGGGCCGTCAAGGGCAAGGCTTTCCATTGGGTCTGCACAAGAGAGCTCTGGACAAGGCGGGCAGAGGCCAAAACAAGGCCACCACCGGAGAGCAGGCCCCGGCTGTGCAGACTGGCCCTGGGGCCCAGCCAGGGGTCACGTGGGTCGTGTGTCTGCACCCACAGCTCGCGGTCCTCTGTAGCGGCCTTCTGTGCCACGTTAAGGCCTGCATGCCTCCTGTGTGTCTCACCTGGCCAGCAGCACTGCAGACTGACCTGACCCTCCCGCTTGCCTTCTGAAGCCCTCAACCATGTACTGAAGGGAGCAGGCTGGGACGAAACCCCAGGACCGGGGTGGTCGGCACCCTCCCCCCTGGGACACTGTGGTACCACCAGGACCGCCCTGAATGAGAAGGTGCCCAGGCTGCCAGCACCCAGGGCACCTCCTTGTGCTGGTGGCCCCACAGAAGTGGGCATGCTTACAGCCTGATGGGGAGGCAGAGGCCCAAAGAGACCCCCACCCTCACTTCCTGCCAAGCACCCAGGCCCTGGAGGGCGGAAACCAGCTTCCAAGGCCCGGTTCTCGTCCCTGGGCAGGGACAGTGGGCTCACTCGCTTGGGGTGACACAGTCCTTGATGTACGCCTTCTCCAGGGCCTGCATGGTCTTCACCACCGCGAACAGTTCTGCCATGTTGTCATACCTGGAAAGTGCGCCTGTCAGGCCGTGGCCGCCCAGGCCCCCAGCCCCGCGGGCGCGGGCGTGGCAGAACTCCGCATCTGGCCCAGCCAGACCCACGTCCTCCTGACCCTTGGTGTGGGGTGGGTTTGGGCAGCGGGGCGCGGGGGTGTGTGCGGGTGGGTGTGGGCTGGGGGGCGCAGGGGTGTGTGTGGGGAGCAGGCGGCCAGTGTGCGGACTCACTTCTCCCGCTCACGGGCGTTCTTGTATAGCTTCACTTCCTGTTGGAGAGAGGGGCGTGCGTCAGCTCCGTGGGGGCTGCTCGCGTGGGCATTTGCTGTTGGTTAGTGCCGGCCAGGTAGGCACCTGCCACTCACCTCATACAGTTCCGGCTTGTTTCCAGGAGCTGCAACAGAGCAGGCAGAAAGCTAGCAGGCTGGCCGCGAAGGCGACCCCCAGCTGGGCAGGCCTGACCACCCACCCTAGCCCCAGCCCTACTTCAGCACCCCTCCCAGAGGCCAGGGCTGTGCCATGTCTCAAAGAGCCCAGAGGGAGCTGGAGGATAGGAAGTTCATGTTTGGGGGTGGGCGGGCCTGGTCTCCCATTCCATCACTACTTCTGGGCCACCTCACTCTACAGCGACCACAGCTTGTTTATAGTGCAGCGATAAGGCACAGATGTTTGCCACGTGCTCTGTGACCTTTCCCCTGGCTGGGCGACTCTGGGATGCAGAACCTCCTAAGGCTCCAGCCACATGAAAGCTATGATCTCAGTGCCAGCCAGCCCACCTAGTGGCGGTCTCTGGGCCCCGTGATAAAATGTGCCAGCCCCTGGCCAACCCGAGGCCGTACGGGGGACACCTGCAGGGCCCCCCAACCACTGGCCACTGCTCCCATCAGCCTCTGCAGCAGGGGCTGAAAGCCTGGGCCCAACTCAGGCCACACTCACCTCCCAGGCCTGGAGTGGCTGGGATCCCGTGAAACATCCTGTAGGTGCAGGTGGCTGGAGCAGAGACCTGGGGAGCAGAACCAGCACCGACTCGTGGGACCCCGACCCCTCACGAAGAGCTTCCCACCCTCAGCAGAGACAGCTGGCAGCTATAGGACGGATAACCTGGAAGGAGAGTTGGGCAGAGGAAACAGCACCTGCAACAGGAGGTCTTCGTTTAGGGACTGACTGGAGGTGCAGACAAGGTAGGGGGTGGGCTTTCTGAGAGAGAGGTGTCCAGAGCAGGAGGCTGGAGAGGCAGGCGGGGTCACTGTGCAGCCCTTGCAGGTCAGAAGCGAGTGTCACACCAGTGTGCAGGAGCTCCGGAAGGGCTGGAGACAAGCTCTGGGGCTCCCAGCCTGGCAGGGAGCTGAAGGGGCAGAAGTAGGAGGCTGGGGAGGGTCCTGCCTATTCGGGAAGTTGACATCGGTGCTGGGGCCAATTATGGAAATACTCTGGAGATGGACCCACAAGACCCAGTGAAAGATTCGAAATGGGGTGTCAAGGAGGCAAGAATGGCCGAATGGCACGGTGACAGCGAGGTGCACTGAGATGGAGACAGAGAAAGGAGCAGGTTTGCCGGGCAGGTGGGTGTGCAGAAAAGCGCACCCTGGTTTGGATGTGTGGGTTTGGGGCTCCATGACATCCAAGAGGTGTACAGAGGCAGCTGGAGATGAGGGGAAAGACCTGGCTGGCAGTGCGGAGCCAGCGCCCTGCGGTGGATGGCGTCACACAAGGGACAGTTAAGGAGAACAGTAAACGAAGACAGGAGAGAAAGCAGCCCAGGCTGGAGCCCCAGGGCACCCCGTGGGCAGAGGCTGGGCAAAGGGTAGCAGGAGAAGAACGGGGCAAGAGCAAGGCCGTCCAAGTTAAGGAGCAGTCTCGGGGAGAGACCAAGAAGCCAGGCGCACAGACAAGGATCACACAGACTATTCAGCAGCCCCCAACCCCAGCCTCAGGGAGGAGGCGGTGCCCAGGTGGAGTGGCCGACAGGGGAGGAACCGTCAGTCGTCCAGGGCCGGATTCTCTAGCCAAGGAAACTTACGTTCCCTGGCTACGAACGAACACACGGCCAAAACCCACAGACCCGACCCCGAGTCAAAAAATGCGCGTTTCCGAAGAACGCCCGCGACGTGCCTGTGTAGGTGACACTCGCTCAGGTTGCGAGGGGTCCAGGCAAGCAATAAGGCGCCCCAAGGGAGGCACGCTCGGGGACCTGGGCTGACCAGTGGGGGCTGCGAGGCTACCCGAAGGGGGCGCTGGCGGGGGCACCGGAGGGAACACGCCTGCAGTTCCTGCCCACCGTCGACGGACTCCGAGGCGCTAATTCCAGGAACCGGGAGAAGAGCCCCCAAAATGAGGGGACCCCTTTGTGGTATGACGATGCCCGCGGGCCCAGGCCAGAATCGCCTCTCCCCACAGGGTCGGGTGACCCTCGCCCACCCGCCCCGGGCCAGGAGTACCTGGGCAGGACCGGTGGTCCGGGAGGTGACGGCGGGGCGGGGATCCCGATCGGCTGCTCGGCGCTCAACCGCCGCGCCTGCGCCTGCGCGCTCCTGCCTGACATCGGCGCTCGACCCCCGCGCCTGCGCCCTGCCCACTGCCGTCGGCGCTCGACCCCTGCGCCTGCGCGCGTCCCGTGCCTTCCGGAAGCGCCCCCGAGCGTACCAGGCTTGGATCTGCCCTCAATGTCCGCGGCTGTTTCTCTCCCGCAAAGCCAACCCAGTCTTCCACCTCCCGCCCGCCTTAAGGCAGCAGTCAGGGAGAGGCAGCAGCAGCAGCATTAGCAGCGTCCATTTATTAGGGGCGCGTATGGGGAGGGCGGGGTGACGCCCGCCGTCAGAGGCGCCGGAAGAAGAGCTTGGCGCCACGGTCCAGTGTGCACATGCCGGGGTCCGGCTGGCTGGGCAGCCGCTGGCGCAGGGCGGTCCGGTCCTCGTGCGAGAGGCGCTGACTGCACAGCTGCAGCTCCTGCAGCCGCGACGTTATCGTGTCCCAGAGGCCCAGGCCCAGGGGGCCCCGCACAGCACAGCCTGCAGGGGGAGGCGGAGTGGGCCTCAGAGAGCTGCTCCGGCAGGCTGAAGCGGGCAGCAGCAGGGGCCAGTGTAGGCACCAGGGCACCCTCAAGCCTGTATCCTTCTTTACCAACGTGGCCCTCAGAAAGATGACTTCCTCAGAGGCGCCAAGGACGCTGCACAGACAGAAGCCCAGCAAAAGCCCCGTAATGCTCTAGGAGGGGGTCAAGCTCTCTGAGGGGCCACCTGGGATGTGAGCCCTCTCACAGCCAGGCGTCAGGCAGGAGGGAGATTGCCTAACATAAACACTGCAGTCGCATCTGTGCCTCTGACATTGTCTTTGATATGTGGCTCTTTCCATCCATAAAGTGGACACAATAGGGGCTGCTCAGGAATCTGTGCCTACTAAGCTGCCAAAGCTTGATCCTGAGGCCAGAATGCCCAGTAGGCTCAGGGCCCCCAGGAGCTTGGTGAGGATGTAGATGCCAGGAAGCTAGGTGTGTGGAGAGCAGGCCCTCAACTGAGTGCCAATCTGCCACCAACCTGCCACCATGGGTGTGCCTTCCTGGAGGAGCCAGCCTGGCCTGGCCCTGTGGGGCAGAGGTGAGGAGTGGGAATAACCCAGGGGCTCCCCATGTGTATACCCACTCCCAGCTCTTGTCCTCCTGGGGACAAAGCCTACTGCTCCCCCTGCCCCAGGCCCCGGTTGGATGTGCCAGGCTGCTGGCCTGGGGTCATCCCCAAGACAGCTCTGGTCAGGCACTGCAGTTGTGATCAGAATGACAACAAATTAAGGCAGGCCACAGGCCAGGGAGATATGGTCAGAGGATCCTATAGCAGGAACTGGGAAGAGAAGGCAGCTTCCACCTCCCTTATTTTGAGCTCCCTCTTGACAATAGGAAGTCCCCTTGGAAGGGGTCTCCACCACCTCTGCCATGGCCTCCGAGGACAAGGCTGAACGGGCCAGAGGCAGAGATCCCATGCCGTGACTGCCCCATCATCGTAGGAGCTGGGCTCACACCCCCTTCCAGTCACCTGTCCCACACTTTATCCTCAGGGGGCCCAGCCCACCCTTGCTATCTGACTGGTGGCAATGACAGCCCCTTCAGAGGAGGCACCTGGGCCTCAGGCAGGTCCCTGAGGAGGGAGTCATGTCACCAGCCCTGGTGTGGCAGGTGTAGACACCATCCCCAGAGCTCACCTGACAGGCCCAGGAAGCGTAAACCCTGGGGCCGCTCCTGGAGGGCGGACAGGAGCCCCTCCAGGCCCTCAGAGTCGACCTCTGGGTTGGCAGACAGGTCCAGCGAGACAAGTGAGGGGCAGAGAGGAAGACATCTGAGACAGAGAAGAAGTGAGGGGGTCAGCTTCCCGGGAGGGAGGTGCCCATCACCAGGGAAAGCTTCCTGTAAAACCCACATCTCTAGGATCCACAGGCAAGGCCCACAGGCTGACCCCAGCCTAGCACAGCGCTCTCCAGGGGCACAGCGGGAAGGAGGTGGCCCACAACCCCCCAACTCTTAGTCTTTGGGATCAGACCCCCTCAGGACAGTGGAAGCACAGGCAGGTGGTGTTACCTGCTTAAGTCTCCCACTGCCTCATTGTCCAAGTGGTTTGCAGACAGGCTCAGGTGTGTCAGGGCACAGCCTTCCTAGACACAGCAGAGGCCCGAGACAGGCAGACTGAACGGTGTGCGTGCCCTCCCTGCATCCTGATAGAGGCCCCGCACAGTGGTGGCCACTTTCTCCCTTTCTTGGGGCCAAGGAGGCAAAGGCTGCCTCGGCCCCCGAGGCAGAGGGGAGCAGCACCTCTAAAATTGCAGATCAGAGATGCTTCCTTCTAGATGTTCCACACCTTGCATATAGTGAAATGAAACCATGGGGACCCAGCCCTGGCTGGAAGAGCCCTCAGAGGCCTCATGCTCCTTGGGACCTGCCTGGGGACAGGGGAGGCCACCCTGGCTGCCAGGTGCCCTTACTGCAGGACTCCACAGCCTGAGATATGCAGTTCTACAGAAGGCTTCCCCCACGGCTATTTCTGGACCCTCCACCCCAACTTCACCTGTAGGACCTTTGGCCCGGGTGGCTCAAGGCTCCTGTGGCTTGATGTCCATCCCCAATGCATACCTTGGTCAGGTACCTGACCATGGGCTCCATGAGGCCTGAGTCACTCTTGCTGGCCACCACGGAGCTGAGCTCTAGGTGCAGGAGGGTGTGGGCGGGCAGGCTGTGCAGGATCTGAGCCAGGGTGGTGGCACCCAGGACATTGTAGGACAGCGACAGTGTCTTCAGGTGCTTGGCATCTGAACCGGGAGCCAAAACCTGTCAGCTCTACACAGCCACCTCCCCTAACCATGCCACAGCCCTCACAAACCTTCTGGGGACGCTATCGTCCCTGATGTTTTGTGCACAGGTAAACTGCCTAGGGTCCTGGCTAGGGAGCAGGTGGGCCGGACTCCTGAGCTACGACAGGACAACCGGGTGCCTAAGTCAGGCCCTGGGCGTGGATGCGCATGCCTCGTCTGCTGCCCGGAGGCCAGACCCCGCCCCTGCGCTGCTCTCAGTCCTGACCGCAGGTCCTAGCCTCCTGCCTCTGCGGAAGAGCCTCCTGGAGGACCCTGACTTCCCAGATTCAGTACTGGGACCCTAGCTCTTTGCAGCCCTGGTGGGCTTATAGTGGAATCACCTCAGGCGAATGGAACACTCGCCTGGTGACAACAGCGGGACTGGGGTGCATCTCGAGGGACGGCTGGGGCCGGGATGTGTACTGGGGGATGGCCCAGGCAAATGCAGCACCCACGCGTCTACCTACATGGGCCTAGACCCAGGCTGGTAACCCTGGGCCCCTTTTGGTCAAGGCTCTTGGTGTCCCCGGACACACCCTTCTGATGGCAACTGGGACCAAGGAATAGGACATATGGTCAGCTTACCTCGGAAGGCACTGCCCAGGGCTGCCTGGGAGCTCAGGAGGAAAGTGGAGCCAAAGCCACAGGCCTGGAGATGCAGGGTGCTGAGGGCGGGGCAGGCCTGCAGGACAGAGGCCAAGGCCTGGCTGCATCCATCCCCAAGGGCGTTCATGCTCAAGTCCAGCTCCTCCAGGTTCTGGGGAAGACACAGGCCCCCAGAGGGTCTGACGGCCTGAGCGCCAGCGAATACTCCCACTGCCCCTTCCCACCCAGTGACTGATTAGATGCGAGCATTCCGACGTCACCTGTTACAGGCCTGCTGTTCCCCACATCTTTACCTGCAAGGTGACCTGCCCCTGGAGGCCTGTGGCCAGCTGACGCAGGCCCTCAGGGCCCAGATGATTGGAAGAGAGGTCGAGGACGGTCAGGCTGGGCACGGTACCCAGGACAGCCAGCAGCTCGGCGGCACAGGCGTCCCCCAGCCGGTTCCCCGCCAGGCGCAGCTCCCGGAGCCCAGAGCACAGCTTGAGGGCCCACAGCAGGGGAGTGAGCTGAGCCTGGCGCAGGGCCAGCGAGCAGACGCTGAACGAGGGGCCTGAGCTCTGGTGCTTCACGGCCTGCAGCACCTGCTGGTGTGGCTCTGGGCGGGGCGGGCATGCCATCAGGGCCAGAGCCTGCCTGCTGTGGTTCTGGGGGCGACCCAGGTACCCCTCGCCCGAGCCTGCTGCGAATCCTGGGGGCCCCTATACAGGCTGGTAAGCGGCACTGACCCGCCTGCCCTGCGAGGCCCTCCCGCATGGGACCCTGGCCTCCGCTGGCCACCCCGCAGTTCAGCCTGAGGCCAACCCCTCAGCGTCCCTGGCGGCTCCCAGCAGTGCCAGACTGGCCGCCCAGGCCCAGCCCAGGGACCCCGGGTTCTATGAGACCCACTTCCAGGGGGGGCCTCTGTCCCCTACCCATCGCTCCTGCGTGTGGGCAGTCAGGGAGAAAACCCGAGGACGGGTGTGGTGGGAGGAGATCACGGCGGACGCCTGGGGTCCTGGGACCGAGGCCGTGACCACAGGTGGCAGGGGCAGGTGGGGCCTGTCTGGGCCCTTACCTTGCTCCAGGCTCTGGCAGGCCCTAAGGTAGCGGTCGGTCAGCGGGGGCAGGTCCCACGAAGTCACTTCAGCCAGCACCTGGAAAACACCATGAGCAGGCAGCCGGGCGCCGGCGCGGGATGCTCGCGCTCAGGCCCAACTCCTGTCACTCACGTCCTCGTTGGTCTGCAGCACATCAGGGACAAGGTCCTGTGGGGCCAGCAGGGCCCCCTCCTTTCGCAGGGTGAGCCTCGGCAGCAGCCCACAGGCCTGGTAGTAGCGCTGGGCGGCCTGTTCAGCCAGCCAGGCCACGGAGTGGGCCTCCTTGCTGTGGGAGCGGGGTGCAGAGCGCACGCTGAGGGAAGGCCCCGGGTCCCTCCCCGCCCCCGCTGGCTCGGCACACCAATGCCCCTGCAGCCCAGCGCCTCCCGCTCCCCCGGGGCCGCAGGACCTGACCCGACCACGCCGGGGCCCTGCCTGTGCTGGTGCAGGGCACCCTGACCTTGACCGGGACCAGCAGGGGTGCCGCATCAAGTCAGAGCGAGCCCTGGCCACATGTCCCACCTGATGTGCAAGCACCAGAGTTCGTGGCTGCCACCGGATGCCGTCCCCTCAGAGCCCACAGGGGTGCAGAGGGAGCTGGGGCTGGGAGCGGGCGGGCAACGCCTTACCCGTGTGGGACGGGGACGAGGAAGAGGCTGTCCTGGACGCGAACGCGCACCCGGATGGGAGGCAGCAGGGCGGGTCCCTGGCAGATGGGAAGAGAGGGCCAGGCTGATCAGCGAAACAGCCCTGTGCCCTGCCGCAGGCCACCCCCGGGGTGGAGCTGGCTCTGCCCCAGGCCTGGCACCCACCGAGGGCTGGCTTCCCGCAGGTCTCTCCCCGCCTGGGACGCTGGGGCTCTGGGGGGGCTCCATGGCCGAGCGGCCGTCGCCAGCTGCTCCGCCCAGCGCACTCGAACTCCCGTGACGGGGCAGCCGGCTCTGCCGGGCCCGGGGCCTGACGGGGCTCTCCTCGCTGCTTGACCCCGAGACGCGATGCCGGGTGCTGTGCCCACGGCCCTGGGGGCGAGGCCGGCGGCCGCCCCGACGGCCGGGGGTCACCAGCAGATCGTCCTCCAGCCAGTCCCCGGCCAAGCACTCCTCCTCAGGGATGAGGGCTGCCTGCGGCGGGGGGGCCTCGCCTGGGCCCCGAGATGGGCCGGACTCCAGGCGGCAGCTTCGGGCACTGCCCACGCCGCGAATGGCTGCCCGGTAGGCTGCCCGGCCAGCACCCGCTGCCGCCACCTCCCTGTCGCTGGGGTGGCCCGCCACCCAGGCCTTGGCCTGCTGTGCTGGGGCAGAGTGCCGGGGCCTCTTCTGGGTCGGCTGGGGAGCACCCGTGCTGTCCTCGTCCTCTGAGCTGCTGCTGCTGGCCAGCTTGTGCCTGCTCCTTCCAGGCCTGGCCACAGGTGGCACTGCTGATGCCCGGGAAACCCCGGCTCTGGCCTCTGGGGGTCCCGGGCAAGGACTTGAGGAAGGAGAGGCCTCAGGGTCAAACAGATGGTCCCTTAGGAGGGCCTGGGAAGCCAGGGGGCTCTGGGAAGCTGTGGGAAAGTGGAGCCCACCGTGAGGCATGCCCAGCCCCCTGCCACCCCCCCGCCAACATGCAACATGCCTTTAAGAATCAGGGCCCACTGTCCCCAGGCACAGAAGAGGCCCCTCTTTACCTCGGCCCGAGGAGGCTGCCTGGAGCAGCCTCTCCATGGCGCCTGCCTTTTCCCGCGTCTCGCTGTCCAGGTCCTGGCAGTATAGCTTCACCCACTGCTGTAGGGTCTCCAGAGGGCTGTGGCCCTGCAGGCACCCGGCTGAGAGCAGGCCCAGGGAGCAGTCCCACCGACCGTGGCCCACGGCCGCCCGGCCCCTCGTCCCCCCTCACCTTCCTGGTCCGCAGGGTGACTGACGCTCCCCGCTCGATGAGCAGCTCGGCCACCTCGAAGTGGCCACAGTTGAGGGCATCGTGCAGGGGAGTTATGCCCTCGCAGCCCTGGCCGCCTGGGTCGTCCACCGCAGCCCCGTGGTCCAGCAGGAAGCGGACGATATCTGTGGGTCGGGACGTGAGCCTGTTCCCAGGGCCCTCCTCAGACCCCCTCCCTGCCGTGGGCCCGACCCCAGGCCGTGCTCACCCAGATGCCCGTAGTTGCAGGCCTCGTGCAAGGGCGTCCAGCCGCAGTAGTCCCGAGGACTCAGGGGGTGGCCCTGTGACCGAGGATGGGAAGGAGCCTGACCCTGGAGCCCCACGGCCTGAGCTGGTCCCACAGCCCGTTCCTGGTCTGGCCCTGTCCAGGTCCCACCAGTGTGGGAGCTGCTCCGGCCGTCAGGCAGGGCCCCAGGGGTGCCTGCAGGCACTGTGGAGGGCCAGGAGCATGGCGCCCCCTGCAGCCCCCATGCCCTCCCTGTCCCCCTGGGGGAGCGGTGTACCTGCTGCGGCCCACGGGGTGGGGAAAACGGGGTGCAGGCCCACCTGCCTCACGAGGTCCTGGACGCGGCCCAGCTGGCCCTCGATGCAGGCTCGGTGCAGCAGCGTCTCCCCCACGTCATTGCGTCGGTGCCACTGTGGGCGGTCAGCAGAGGGCCTGAGTGACCGGACCGTGCCGGTGAGCGCCCGAGGGGACATGTGCTCGTCCCGCTGTCCTTACCTTGCCTGTCCTCTGCCGGCCCAGGCCGCCATGCAGCTCCTCATCCTGTAGCCGCTGGGACTGGCTGTCACCCTCGTCATCTGTGAGAGGCGGGCCGCTGCCTGCTGAGCCTGGGGCTCCCTGCCCACTGCCACTTGCCTATGGTCTCCGGTGCCCCGTCCTTCTGCCTACCTGACCCCTGTCCACTGCACACTGGCCGTCTGTCCGGAAGGCAGACCCTGCTCTGTGGGCCATGTCCCACCCCAGACCCACGCTACCCCATCCCGGGAAGAACCTTTGTCGGGCTACGTCAGCCCACATTAAAGATACATGTCGTTGAGCCTGGGGCCCTCTGCCTGCCCGTCTGTGTCCTCTCATACCGCTGGCTCTTTCCAGAACCCCCTTTCCTTCTGTGGCCCTCTGCCGAGCAGCACTGCCTAAAGCTGCTATCCCTCGGCCTCTCTCCCTGGCTTCAGCCATGCCCCGTGAGGTGCAGCCCAAACTCCCCGCAGCCCTTAGCCACTCACCGAGAAGTTCTGGAAGCCCCCCAAGTTCAAAACTGAACACGCTCCTCCCGGCCTCAGGGATGGGTCCCCACCCCTCTGCCCCAACCCGCCATCCCTGCCCCCGGCTGCCCTGGATGGCTCCGGCCCAAGCCCGCCCAGACTCGGCCCCCGTCCGCCTGCCACGAAGCTCCTGGGGCTCTCAGGGAAGTGCTGAGCCACCCGCCCTCACTGCGCCCTTCCCCCGGGTCCGATCCCGCGCCGCTGTCCGGGGAACACCCTCCAGCCCCTGGCGTCGGCACGGCCAGGAAGGCTCCGCACGTGCTCCCCTGCCAGCCCCACTGGCACTGGGCACCCTCCCTGCACAGGGCTGTGTCCTCCTGTCTTGAACCAGGTGGCACAGGACCAAGGTACACGCGGGCCTCACCACTCTCCGAGAGCTCCACCTCACTGGCCTCCAGGGTGTCGCTGTCCTCGCCCCCGTCTTCCTCGACCTCGTCCTCGCCCTCGCCCAGCTCCTGCAGTCTGGCCTCAGTGCCAGGGGCGTCCTGGGGCTGTAGCCTCAGCTGCACGGTGTGGAGATGCCGCAAGATCTGCCTCTGAGGAGCAGGGGATGCCCGGCTCAGCGCCACGGGGATGCTGGCTTCAGAGTGCGGGGACACAGGGATGGAGACCGAGGCAACCAGCCAGTTGCACTTGGGGACCCCAGCTGGGCGGGTGGGGCCACACCTGCAGCTGGGGCTGCTGGGCCTGCTGGGCACAGCTGAGAGCCTTCTGGAAGCATGGCACCAGCTCCTCGTAGGTGTCACCGGCCTCCTCTCGGGAAAGCGCGATGTTCAGCCAGGTCTTAGCCTCCTGCAGTGGGAGCAAGAATGGGCTAGCGGCTGCTGCCCACTGCGCACAGTTGGCCCAAGCCCCCCGCTGCACCCCGTGCCAGGAGGATGGCAGCTTGGGAATGGATACGCCCATCCGTGCCGACCACCAGGTGTGGAGGTCCCAAGGCACAGGTGTGGTGACACGTGCAGGGGGCAGAGCTGGGCACCATCACCTCTCACCTCCAGGGCACTGCCATCCCGCAGCCTCAGCTCCTCTTCATAGTGGTGCACAGCCTGCCGGTGGTCTTTCATGTCTCCCAAGGTGGCAGCCAGGGACACGTGGATGATGGCCAGCTCAGGCCCTGGCCTGCCTAGCAGCTCAGCCAAATGCAGCTGAGGAGGCAAGAGTCAGGCCCGGGCCACCCCACAGTGCTGCCCTCCCCTCCCGCCCTGCCGCGGTGCACACCTGCTTCTGGTAGGCCTCGGCCGCCTTGGGGAAGTCACCTGCCTTGGAGAACAGGTCCCCCAGCTGTTCACAGATGCCCACGGCACCCTGAGGGTCACTGCCCTCGGACTCCTCCAGCTGCTGCTGCAGCCGGACCACCGCCAGCACTGCCAAGAAGAGCCTCGTGCGAGGGGGCGGCGCGGCACAGGCTCCAGCCTGGCTTTGCCGCGCATGTGCAGTGTCTCTTAGGCAGGCCACCCGCCCTGTCCGGACCCCTCTACCGAGGACAGGTCCCCTTCCAGGCTCACCATACTTGAGGGTCTGGTGCACAGCCGCCTTCTGCAAGGGCTTCTGGAAGCCCAGCCTGCACGCCTTCTTCAGCACTCTTTTGGCAGCCAAAAAATCCCCCAGGTCTTGGAGAACCTGGAGGGTGAGGACAGGTAAGGACCGCAGACCCCCCGAGGCCCAAGCCTGCGTGAGGGACGCGGCGCGGAGGAGCACCTGTGAGATGAGCACGCAGCACTCGCTCTCCATGAAGCCCCTCCTCAGGGCGCGTGCGCACTCCCGGGCCGCCTCCAGGCAGCGCATGGCCTGGGAGTGCTGCCCTCTGCGCCAGTGGATGGCGCCCAGGTTGTAGCGGGCGCGGAACAGGTCCTCGTGCAGGTGGTTCTGCCTGCGGGTGATGGCGGGTGCTCAGAGTGCTGGGGCACCCCCGCTCCGCGCCAGCACGACGGGCAGCCCCGCCAGCCCCTCCCCACCGCGCGGCAGACACGAAATCTGGCCCGGCTACCCGCCGCCCAGCCCCTTCCTCCAGGAGCAGGAGACTCAGCCTGTCCTGCGGCAAAGCGGGGAGGCTTACTCAGCAAGAAAGATGCTCTTCTTGAAGTAGCTGTTGCACAGGGCCACCTCCTGCAGGCTCTCATAGGTCAGGCCGAGGTTGAGGTAGAGCCTGGCCCTCATCTCAGTCAGCTCTCGCCGAGGCAACGTACCTGGAAGACGCCCCTCTGGATGCTCGGTGCCTCATCCCCGTGGGGTCTCCAGCTTTGGGCCCTGTGCCCCACCCTCTCTTATGCCTCCTACAATGGTGCCGGGGTTGAGGGTTCCAGGAGCACAGACTGTGTCTTATTGCCAGTAGGCTTCTAAGAACAGGTCTCAACCTCGCAAGGCGGTGGAGGGCAGGCAGGTGGTGGGGCTGCTCTTCCCTCTGCCTACAGGTCTGGAGGTGGGGGCGGCACTCACTTTGTAGCTTCTCATCCACAATAGCCAAACTCTTCTCAAAGGCAGTCCGGGCCTGCAGCAAGGCATCCTGTGACTGGCAGTAATCGTAGATGTCCAGATGGGTGCGGCCAATGGTGGCCCAGGCCCTTTGCAGCTCGATGTGGTTGGACAGGGAACGGGCCAGCTCCAGGTAGTGGTGCTGGTGCTGGGGCACAGAGACAGTTGCCGTGAGCCAAGCCCTGCCGCAAACAAACCCCGCAGGTCACCTCACCCCAGGGAGTCCCGATCTTTGCCCAGGAGAGAGCCCTGCTCCTCCGAACCCCCACAGAGCAGGCCGAAGCCAGGCCACATGCGACTCATCTCCTTCATGCCTGTGGGGGCACTGGCTCACAGTCCAAGCGAACATCGTGCCAGACGTGAAATGATGAGTCAAAGTTGGTGGGGTTCTTGCACCCCAGCAGCCAAGGAGGGCCTGTGTGGACAGCGGGTCCTGACCCCCAGGCAGTCCACAAGTGCAGTTCGAGTAATACATTCACTAATAGTTTCTGCGGCCAGGCTCCCAGGAGGGGATGTGGTGCACCCACCCCAGGACCGCGCCACTATCTCTGAAGTTGAGACCCAGACAGTGGAGACGGTGCTCCAAGCTCAGAAAGGGACCCCCATGAAGTGTAAAACCAGGAGGGCTGGGTCTGGCCAGCATGAGTGCTAGCTGGGCGCAGCCCACCTGCAGAGCAGCTGAATAGTCCTCCATCTCGGCCAGCCGCTCTCCGATCTTTCGGTGGGCCACGGCGCAGCCCAAGGGGTCGTCGGCGCTCTCCAGGAGCTGCAGCTCCTGCTCGTGCTCCTGCAGGGCCTCCGAGTAGCGTCCTGGGCCGCCGGAGGGTTGCACATTTCAGCCTGCGCCACAGTCGACCAAGAGCCGGCGGGGCGGCGAGCAGCGCGCTCGGCAGGGCTCCCCACCCCCGTCCGCCCAGCAGCTCCCAACCCCTGGTCCCCGGCCCCACCCTGGGCCCCGCGCGAGGCTCGCACCATGGCTGGCCAGGAGCTCCCCCAGCTGGTGGCAGAGGGCTGCCTCCTCCTGCAGCTGCCCGCTGTTCTGGGCCTTGGCCTTGGCCTTGTACAGCTCTGCAAAGTGAAAGAGAAGGCCAGGGAGCTGAGCCCCTCCGCCTAGGCCGGCGAGGCCCGCTCCCAGGTCCCACGCTCGGGCGTTCGACCCGAGGACTCACGGCGAAGTTCGCGGTCCACGCTCATGCTGCGGCCGCCGCGCGGAGATCCGGACTTCCCGCGCTCCCGCGCCGCCCCGCCCCCCAGCCCGCGCAGGCCCAGTCCCGCCGCTCGGAGGCGGGGCTGTCAGCCTCCGCGCGCGGAGGGTCCCGGGAAGAGCCGCCCCGCCGCCCGAGGCATCCTGGGAGCTGTAGTTCGGCTGGCGCGGGGCCGGAACCGCGGCGGAGGTTGGCCGCCTCCCGGGGCTCTTGGGGCGGCCCCGCAGCGGCCCTTGGGGTAGGGGCTCTGGGGCTCCCGCGCGTGCTGACCTCTCACCACGGAACGCGCTCACGGTGCGACGTTTTCTGGCGAGCGCAGCGCCCCCGTGTGAGAGGAGGTGAGGGCCCGTGATCACACGCGCCGGGCACCTGGGAACGTGCACTGGGTCACGCGAGCCCCCGGTGTGGCCGCGCTGCCGTCGCGTTTGGGGATTCAAACCCTATGCTGCCGGGGAGGGGCGTGCACTCCCAAGTGGCCGGAGCCAGCGCTGCTTCCTCGTGCGCGCCGTCGGAGCCCCCAGAGACTGGGCGCCTGTTACACCTGCAGAGCCGTCCTGCGCTGGCAGGGAAAGACAGTGCGCCCCGGCGCGAGCGCGGGGACCGGACGGCCCCGCACCCACCGGGCCTCCCCAAAGCCCCAGAGGAGCTCCGAGGGAGGAATAGGGGATGGACGTGTTTATTTTCTATGGAACTCGAAACAGACCCAATGGGGTAAAATCCTCGGCTAGTGGACCGACAGCGAGGCCTGCTGGAACGGAGTGAAGTGGAGGGCAGATGAGTCCTGTATCCAAGGAAGGCCGCCCGGGGTCTTTGCAGAGGCCACAGGGATGGGGAGAGGCAAAACCAAGCCTGTGGAGCTGCAGGAGGCTGGAAGTGGGACTTGGTGGCCCTTCTCTTCTCAAGATTGCCCCAGTGAGGCTCGGCTGTGGGACCAGGCTGGTGAGGGTGAGGGGAGATGTGGGAGCAAGGCCACCGGAGCAGTCCAGCTTGGCCGCACCGGCCGAGGGCACCTCCCCAGAGCCTCCTGAAGGACATGACCGGACTCCCCTGCAGCGCCAGTGTCCTCAGTCCTGGGGGCCCAATTCCCCTTCAGAGTGGACCCGACTTCTCTCTGCCTGTTTCCCCACTGACAGACAGGGCTTTGTGTGTGAGGCGGTGCTGGCACAGCCCAGGGAAGCCCATCCATGAGGCTGTCTTCTCAGAAGGAAACAGGCAAAAACATGGCTTGGAATTTTTTAAGCTATAGTTACAACAGAAAATATGCAAAGAGAACACAGACCACAAAATCAACGTGTAAGTCATTTCCGACAGTGATAAAAACACTTCGCTCCGCTTTTAAAGAAATTATTTTTATTTTGTAAATGTCTCACTTTGGGTGAGCTGAGAACGTGGTGCTCACAGGGGATGAGAAGGGGAAGAGGAGAGGGGCCGGCTTGGCCTGTGCCCACTAGCCTGCCCTCACATCTTCAGGGGCTGCCCCTCCCCCCGCCGCAGGGCAGGGTGCCAAGACAGCAAGGTCTGGGAGACAGCCCCGGGGACCCTTCCTATCAACATGGATGGACGTCCCCCAGTAAATTGGTAATTCCCAGGGAGGTGCCACAAAGTTTGTGGCACCAGCCCCTGGCAGCAGCTGGGATACAATTTCCCAGGGTGCCTGACGGCCGCAGGCTATGAGGTGACGACCATTACCGTGTGGGGGCCGTGATGGGCTGCATTAACAGCCCTCTCGGGCACCCCAGACACACACACCGTTGGCTGCAGGAAGCAGTGGGCTGCACCCCTGGCATGTGGCTGACACTGGTGCCTCAAGAGCCCAGCCCCACCTGTCCACCCCCTTCACCTGCACACAGAAATCTGTCATCTACCCTGCCCCAGCCCAGGAAGGCCACCAGGGGCTTCCCTCTGCAGACAGCCTCTCACACACACACCCAAACACAAGTAAGCAGGGCAAGCCTGCAACAACCTGGGCTCTGTCTGCTGACAACACCCTCACCTGGAAAGTCCAGGAGCTCCAGAGAGAAACGAAGAGATGCAGTGACACGCAGGAGACCTGACACACACATACCTGTCGCCCTCTGTGCCCACCAGGCAGGGGCCAGCCCGAGGGCAGTGGCCCTCACACCAGGGTGTGCCAAGTGCAGAGCTCTGTGGGGGCTGGGGTAGGTTTTCTCTGAAGAGGGCAGGAAACCGAACACCTCATGCCACCTGGTCCCCTCGGTGGCCAGGCCAGCGGCCTTGCAGAAGGGGACCCTGAAGAGCCCCAAGCACTGGGCTTGGAGCAGGAAGCCAAACTGGCTTCTCAGGGGAACTGGGGAGCCGCCCTGGCGGGAGGACTGACACCGGGTCTCAGCCCAGAGGCCGGCCAGGCCCTGGGCCGCGCTGCCCGCTGAGCCCTGCACGGCGGTGGGCGCTGGGCCCTGCGTGCAGGGAAGGGCGGTGGGGGCTGCTCCAAGGCACAGGGTGGCCTGGCCAGGGGCGAAGGAAACGGTTCTTTGGTACTGAAGAAACAAAAAGCTACTGCATTAGAGCTGCGTCTCCTACGCAGAGCAGGGCAGCTCTCCAGTAGCTCCAAGGGCCCAGGCGTGCACACAGCAGCCGCGGGGCCGGGCTGGGGGACGGGGACAGCTCTCCGACAACTGCAAGGGCCCGAGCACCCCGAGGTGCACACACAGGGCACATGCACTGCAGCCCTGGAACCTTGGGGTCCTGGGGCTTCGGGGTGCAGGCAAGTCAAGGCTGGGAAGAGACCGCCTCTCAGGCAAGAAACCACGCTGCCCAGGCGCTGACCTCCATGGTAGACCCCTGGATTGAGGGCCAGCAGCTGGTCCAAGAGCGGCTCAGGGACCGGCCCCCTCAGACCCTCAGCTGCCTCACCGGCCAGGGCTCCCAGAGCTTTCCTCACTTCCCGGAAAGAGAGTCTCTCTGGCTAAATTTGCATGACTTACAGAGTAGCCTGCAAAGAGTTTTTTTTCCCGGGAAGAGACAATTTCACCCTGCATTCCGAAACGTCCGCTGAGCCCTGTGGAGTCCTACCCCCCGTGGTGGTTGGCGGCTACGCCGAGGCTGCTGGGAGACCCCGACCCTGCCCACTCCCCTGCCCAGGCTCGAGATGGACGGGACAGCATCTCCAAGTGTCCTGGGCAGCCCCTGGGAGTGCAGTGACAGGGACGGGCAGGCTCCGACCCCCAGGCCAAACCAAAGCTCCCGCGCTGTGCCTCGAACAAACCAGAAAGTAGGAAACAAGGTGCCTTTTTAATCGCAATCAAATATGCCGTCTGACGTCAGTGCCCCGAGCCCGGCCCAGGAGCCACTTCGCCGAGTGGCGGGGGCCGGGCGGGCCCACTGCCCGTGCCTCGCCCTGCCCCGGCGGCGGGCTCCTCTGCGGGGTCCCAGCTTCCAGTGGCCTGGACAGGGAGGCGGGGCGGGGGGCGCGGCGGTGGGCGCTCACAGCTGCGCACGCACATGCAGGCTGCCCCAGTGTCACCGTGTCCCTCCGCCTCTGCCAAGCTGGTCAGGCGGCACTGCGGCCGCCGCTGGGTGTGTGGGCAGCGCGGCGGCCGCCTACTTCTGTATCTGGAACAGGAAGAGCCGCAGGTTGATGTTCTTGGCGGCCAGCAGCTTGTTGCACTCCACGGAGTCAACGATGGGCAGCGGCACGTAGTCCGTCTCGTTGCTGTCGTTGGTGAAGACGAAGTGGTAGATGACGGGGCTGATCTTCACGTCGTCGTACGGGCCCTTGAGCAGCAGGAAGGAACACTCCAGGGGCGCCGTGACCTTGCTCTTGAGCAGCAGCTGGAAGGAGAGGGTGCGCTTGCATGAGAGGTTGGGGTTGCGCTCCGAGTCGTTCACGCGTGCCTTCAGGACCCACGTCTGGCTCAGCACCGTGAACCGCGGCGTCTCGTAGTACAGGCGTGTGATGAAGTCGTCCGTGCGGTACGGCCGGAACTGGACCTCTGTGGAGACAGACAGGCCGGGAGGGGCCGGCAGTCAGTGTGGGCTGGGCTGGGGGGGCCTTCCGGCCAGCCGAGGACATAGGCTCAGCTGCGGGGGAAGGCAGCTTCCCAGGAGGACATGAGCTCTCCTTGTCACGAGGCAAACCAAACGCGACTATGGCAAATGGGCGGCGCACATGCGTTCTGGGGAAAGTGACACACGTCAGCTACGGGGGTCCAGAGGCTGCCACCCGCTGGACCCCGCCTGGCCCTGGCCCACCCGCCCTGGGGGCTGGGTAAGCAGACACACACAGACAGGATGCAGTTCTGAGAACAAGCACGCTTTATTGGTTCCGATACAGAGCCTCCAGAAAGCCAGCGAGGGCGGCTGCATGGTGCTCAGGCCTCGGGGACCGGAGTCAGGGTGCGGGCTCGCCGACGCAGCCCGGCCGTCAGTCAGTGGGCAGCTGCCGTCACACAGTCCTCTCAGCACAGCCCGGGCCGTGGCCAGCTTGTCCCTCCACGAAGGCGGCCAGTCCTTCCTGCGTGTGTGGGGCTCCCTGCCCCGCCACTGCCCGAGTCCTGACGCCTCGGCCAGGCCTGGCCTGTTTGAGCCACAGCGCCCACCAGGGAGACTGAGGCTGTGGCTGACCAGGGAGCATGGCCTTCTGCTGCTGAGGCTCCCGGGCTCTCAGCCTCTCGGACCCGTGCAGGCCCACACTGAGCCAGGTCCGGTCCCGGCAACACGGTGCGACTGGCTGCCGTGACTGCCCTTGATGCTCTCAGCTGGCCACCTGGCGGGGGCTGGGCGGTCGAGGGCCGGAGCCTCCCCGAGCAGCCCCAGCATCGGCAGGCGCTCCTTGCTGTTCTTTGGGTCTAGACCGGGCTCTGGCACAGCCCCTGATCTCCGCACGTCCGAAGGCACTGTCGGTGGCCAGGAGAGCCCGTGAGATCCCGCGGGCCGGCTGCGGTCGGCCTGCCTGTCCCTGGGTGTCCGCGCCCAGCTCTGCCTTTTGAGCTGGGCGCCCTCTGCTTGTTCTGCAGCCCTGCCCTGAGCCTCTTCTGGCCTCAGGAGGCCGGTGGTCCCCAGTGACCCGCAGGCAGGACCCAACGTGACAAGTGTTCTTCTGGCCCCCAGCTCTCGGGCCCCCTGAGACACCCATCTTCTGGTTAGACCCCAGAATGTCCCAAGTCTGTGCAGCCCCACGCAGTGAGGACACCACCTTGTTGCCAGGGTGGGAGGGGCCCCGTGAGAGCCATGCAGGCGGCCCTGGGGTCCTGCCCTGGCCACCCCCTGCTCAGCCTCTGGTCCATCTTCTCCATGAGGTGCCCCCCCCATTCACCAGGAGCTCTCCTAGAGCCCAGCCATGCGGTGTGGCCTGCGCCCATGGCCCAGAGCCTGGGCTCCCCGGGCTCCCCGCCGCCGGCCCCCCGCTGATACAGCATGCAACAGGCAGCGGGGCACCTCACCTGTGTAGCCGATCTTCTCGAAGCTGAGCAGGCTGAAGATGCTGTTGTACAACTGCATCTCCTTGCGGTGGCTCTGGTCCATCTCGTCCAGGATCTCCATCAGCTCGTTGCCCGTCTTGGTCGGGTGGGCACACGCGGCCTCGTGCACTGTCAGCTCGTGGAAGGGGCCGTGCCACGGGCAGCCGATGCGCTTGTACTTGCACTGAGTCACCCTGGGGAGGTGAGCACCGCAGTCATGGCCTGAGTCCCATGGGCCTCTGCTTAGCCGTGCTCACGCATGAGCCCCTCCCTCAAGAACACACTCAGCGTGTGCCAGGCCCCAGGAAGAGAAGGCGCCATGCAAGCTGTGGGCGCATCGGCCACCAAGACCCACTGCTGTGGGTTGTTTCTCCTGCTGGGTGGTGGTGGCTGCCAACCACGGCCCAATCCAGGCGCCGCACGGGGGTGCCAGTGCAGCCTCGCACCAGCTGCCTGGAGCTCCTGAGCCGGTCACACTCACCTGGGACCCAGGATGCCGAGGACGGCTTCTAAGAGACTATCACACAGCCGTCGAGAACCCCGGAGAGCCAGGCCGACGCGCACACAGCCCCAGGTGCAGACCCAAGCCCCCACCCCGTGTGGGGCCCCGAGGCCCGGTAACAAGGCCCAGCCAGAGAAGCCCACAAGAGGGGCGGCCCTGGGCCCGATGGTCACCTGTCCTGGCACTCCTCTTTCTGGTGCCTCTCCAGGAGGGAGCGGGGGAACGGGCGCAGGCAGAAGCCGCACTCGGAGGGCAGCTCGCTCACGGCCTTCTCCACGGCCAGGTTGCGGCAGCAGAGGCTCTTGCTGATCTCGCAGCGGCAGTTGGGGCACGTGGCCTGCTCCTCCTTCAGCCGGGCATCTGCTAGTAGGTGGATAAAACAGCCAGCGCACATCAAGTGACCGTTAGTGCACTGTGAAGAAGCAGAGGGAGACGGAGCTCACAGACCTGCGGGACGCGCACGCCCGTGCTGCCCGCCAGCTCCAGCCAGGCCAGGCCATCCCGAGGAGGGGCTGCGACGAGGAGGCGTGGCGTGCTGGCGCTTCGCACACACAGGGCCGCTGCTCAGGAGAGACAGGCTTCCCGGTAGCACCTAAGGCAGCCGCTGGGCCTCTGGGGAGGCAGGTGTCGCCAGGTGGCCCCCGCTAGCTGACAGAGGTTCCGGCTCCTCCCTGAGGCAGGCCTGCCGGAGCGACTGACCACACTGGGGCTTGGAGCCCGGCCTTTTCCCATCCCAGGGGTCGGGGACTGTCCTGAGTCCCCTTCAGGCCCCAATTTCAGGCCCCCCACAGAAGTGTGGACTCCTGGCCCCGCACAGCAACGGCATGTGGCCAGCGACTGCTGGGGGGCAGCAGACAGTGCGCCCCACGCCGAGGCAGTCAGGCCCTCTCCTGGCCTTCTGAAGGGCCGTGCGTGCTGGTGCCGGGGGCTGTCCCCAGGCCTGGTGGCAGAGCGTGGCAGTGGGGAGGCCGAGCTGGCCTGCGACAGGGGCATGTGGGCGGTACACGCCGGGGGAGCTGCGGGGCACAACAGGCAGACACATGGCTGAGCTGGCTCAGGAAGACCTGGGCCCTCCCTTTCTGAACCTCAAGACCTGAGGAGCAGACACTGCCATCAGCAGCCCCCCGCTCCCAGTGGGGGACCCTGCACGTTGCCAGGCCGACTCCTATCTGGGGTCCCTCACCGGTTCCACACCTGCCCCCAAACACCCACTTGGTACTATCGAGAGGAATACCCAGCAGACTATGGGCCTGCCTCCCGTGTGGGGGGAGGGGAGACCCACACAGGAGCAGAGGTATGAGCACAGCCCCCGGGCCCAGGCCAGGCGCAGGGCTGTCCTGGTGGTCTCAGAGCCTGGGGACACTGGGGCAGTGTAGGGACCTCGGGCTGAGCCCTGTGCTGTGGGCTGCCGAGGTCTAACCGGGTCTCCTTTTGCAGAGAGCCCTCCGGCTGGCCAAGGGTGAGTGGGCAGGCAGCAGTCGGCCTGGATGCGCCAGCCACAGCAGAGCTCCAGAGAGCCACTTGGCCACAGGCTTCCCTTGGAGTCCAGGACCCTTTAGAGTAGGAGGGTCACAGGGCCACTCCCCTGCTGGAGGCTGAGTGGGTTCTTAGCAGCTAGGGGCTGGGCCGAGGGTCCAGGGAGGGATGTGCGAGGACTAACAGCGGGCAGGGCCGGGGAAAGAGGCCTCACTCACGTGTGCACGCTCCAGGTAACCTGCACCCAAACCTCAACTTCTCAGTCAGCTCAGAAATTAAGGTGTGGAAGATGAGGAAGGGGAGCCGGCTGGGCTCAGGCTTGCAGGACAGGGCCTGGCAGGGGCCAGCCAGCACTAGCTCTGGACACACGGCTGGTCGGGATGAGTGAGGCCTGCCCGTGGGAGAAGCAGGCTGGAAAAGCAGTCTGTCCTGTCCACTCGCCAGGGCTCGGCAAAGGAGCCAGAGAAGCAGTGAGCAGAGCAGCGGGGAGGCTGGGAGACCCCCTGGAAGGCGCAGACCAGGGGCTCTTCCCACTGTCCCACCAGGCCGTAGCCTTGGGGGCGGGGGAGAGGAGGGTGGTCAGCTGCTGCCTCCAGGGAGCCAGAGGGAAGCAGCACAGGCCACCAGCCACTTACCGCAGGAGGGACTGCAGGCCAAGCCACGTGGCACCACGCCCACTGAGGGCCATCAGGACACCAACCCCTCCCTGGACTGGGGCCCTGCACCGCCTGGGCGAAAGGACAGCACCCTTCTGGGTCCCATCACTTGGCTTCTCTTCTGTCTCTGGGTGGCCCAGCCAGGGTGTGGGCCTGAGTGTGACACTCAAGATGGAGTCCTGGGACCTCCTGAGGGACACCCGAGGCTGCCAAGTGTGCGACTGCTTACCTCCCCGGCACCCCAACCCCGCAGGCCTCTCCTTGGGTCCCGGGGGCCACAGGAACACCTGTGCCTCTGGGCCAGTGCCTGCCCCCTCTTCCCGGAGCCTCCAGCCCCTGGGAGAGGCGGGCCCTCTGCCCGCCCTCTACAGCTCGGCGCTAGTCAGCGAGACGCCCCAAGTGCTGCTGGCCTGGCCAAGGGACAAGGTGCCGTCCACATGCAGCCAGCCCCTCGCCCGCTACCCAAAGGATGCTCTCCAGTGGACAGCAGGGGGCTGGCCCGGACCCAGCGACACCCAACCCAGGCAGTTTGTCCACAGCAGGGCGGTCGCCATGCTCCACACCCCACCCCACCAGCAAGACCCCAGGTCTACACACAGGCCAGGCCACAGCGTCACACAGACCTGGCCCCTGCAGCAGCTGGGACGGACCGCGCCTGCCCCAGAAGCTGGGCTCTAGAGGACCGCGAGTGCTGGCCACACACCCAGCCCTGGATGGACAGCATCAGCCAGGTAGGGCCAGGCCCCCGAGGTCCTGGGCGCCCCGAGCAGCAGCTCCCGCAGCGCTCGGGCCAGGCTGCCTGGGGCCGGGAGTGGGGCCCACAACCCAGGGTGATGTCGCAGGGCTGCGGGTCAGCAGCAGCATGAACTTGGGCTGGTCACTCCCCTCTCTGGGCCTCGATTTCCTCAGACACAAAAGGCAATGAAGACAGGACTGGCCTCGTCACGTATGGCAGTGTGGCTCGGGCCCCAGCATATGCTGGGCACAGAATAAACATCCACCACAGTGGTCATCGCACAACGGGGCCCGGCCAGCCCCTCACGAGTCCCCCACCTGAGGGGCCTCAGAAGGGACTCCAGGACAAGCCTGTGATTTCAGCAGGCCTCCTTTGCCCCTGGGTCCCCGCCCCCAGGAGGTTACCCAGCAGCCCCTCCCACTGCCTGGCCACAGCAGCTCTCAGGGACGTGGGCCGCCATCTGGCCCAGCTTGTCCCTGGGCTAAGGGGGCTGAATGGACCATGCGGACTCATGAGGAGCCCTGATCCCCAGGCCTTGGGCTGGAAAGAGATCTTAGACATACCCCTCAATTTCCAGAAACCACACCATGATCAAGAGGCTAAGGGAGCACGGTCCCCTCAAACCGTGCCTCCTACACGACACCTCACTCTAGAGCAGGCTGTGCCACCTTCCAGAGCATAGCTGAGTGCCACGCGGCCCAGCTGGAGAGCCCCCCACCACCTTGGTGGGCCTGAGGCCTCCTCCTCCCTAGTCAAGGGTCTGGGAGGGACCACACAGCCTCCGAGGTGTGCAGCTGTTCCGGGTGGAGCTGTGACTCCAAGCACCCATAGCACTTCAGTGTGGAGCCAGGGCAGGTGGCCCTGAGGTCAGGCCACCCGGAGAGCCATGACGAGGTGGGAGCCCGTCAGGCTTCACTCAGAACCCAAGTGCTGTCCGGGTAACACGTGCGGAACGGCCAGCACGGGAAACCTGACCGCAGGGCCTGGGGCCCTCCTCTCTGCCCTGACTTTGGGCACCATGCAGGTGATTGCTAAGGCTCTTCTACCTTCCTCACCTCAGAGCATGAGCCAGCCGTGGCCGGGAGTGGCCAGGGAGCTGGGAGCAGGCCATGGCCCTGGGGAGCGCGGGCCCACCAGCACTGCTGACGTGGCGCTCGGAGAGTGCACAGTGCCGGCGTGCCGACAAGGCCTGTGCCCATGCTGGTCAGAGCCTGGGGACACAGGGCCGCCCCTGCCTCCTGGGCCTTTTGTCAACGTAAGTGCCAATCAGGTAGCAGTCCCCTAGGGCCAGAGCTGAGTCCTGGTGGAGACAGAGGCCGCAGGGGTGGGAGGTGCAGCAGGATGCACCCAGCACCCCCACAGGGCACAGTGGCAAGGACCCCATGCTGTCATAACCAGGGCCTGAGTCCAGAGCAGGGGGGCGGGACGGGCATCCTGTAGCTTGGGGACACTGTCTCAGCAAGGTCTATGAGGAAGAGCAAGAGAGGGCGCCCAGGTGGAGAGGGCCCAGCAGCTACGGCCGGAGGAGCAAGGGCCCAGGTCTGAGGCCGGGAGTGGGCGGCACAGGGGCCAGGAGGCCAGCGGGGCCACGCCCAGAGGCTCTACTGGCTGAGACCCAGGGAGACGTGGGGGAGCTGCGCGGCCCCTCCCTTCAGGCGCCAGGCCACTTGGGGCCTCGGCTGGCGCCGGCCCAGTCAGGGCCAAGTGGAGGACACACTGGGCCTCATGTAAGAGGCAAGGCAGCCCGCTGGGAGCGCAGGGTCGGGCTACGGCTGCGATGCTCCAGGTGGCACTGAGGCTTTTTGCCCCAGAGAGGGCACTCCCTCAGTAGGGAGGCTGGGTAACATTGCTGTGACCACAGGGCAGCAGCCAGAGCTGCACAAGCTGCCGGTCACCCGCTCCTGCCTCCACCTGGGTGCTTCCCCCAGGGCTCGCCTGGGACTCCAGGAGGTGGCCGTACACCTCGTCGGGCCAGTCACCAAGGCCACACCTAACAGCCAAACGAAGAACATCAAAGCCAGTACCCGCTGTACCTGCTCTGGCCCTGACCTGGCCTGACGCAGGCGAAGTGACAGCCATTTGCCTGAGAGCCACGGTCTGAAGCCGGAGCGCCTTTCCCAGCACAGCTGTGCAGCGCCATCGGCCAGGGCCTGAGCGCAGAGCAGGCGGATGCGCCCGCCCGGCCGGCCCGCATCTGCCGAGGCGAGCTCTTGCCACCGCCAAGGCCTCCCTGCTGAAATGGAGGTGGGGTCTGGTGGCCAGGGGGCGAGCTCTTCGGTGAGCATGCACCCAGCCCACTGTGCCTCGTGGAGCCACTCCCACGGCCCCAGGGCTGGACGCAGCCCACCAGGACCAGCATGACACAGCTCAACTAGGAGGACCGCAGGAAGTGGAGGGGCCAAGTCAAGGCCAACAGGTGATGGCGGCAATGGGCCTCGACCAGGGACGTGAAGAAGGCTCTGTGCCCACCCGTTTCGGGGCAGCATGTGGAACCCATGCTGTCATAACTAGGTCCTTCTGGGAGCAAAGCCAGCTCTAGTGCCGACCAGGCACTAGCCCTTTCTGAGCCCCATCCTCAACGTCCCCGTCCGGGGTCACTGTGGGGCTGAAGTGGGACGCGGCGTGGGCAGCAAGCCGCTGAGAAGCCTTCCCTCCTTCCCCTGCCCCTCACGGGCCCCTCCCACCCTGGCCTCACGCTCACGTGCCCCCAGCCCATGGCAGCAATTCCAGCGGCCACCATGAGTTCTGACCCACGGCAGGGCTGGTCAGCACTCCCTGAGCCAGGGCCCTCCCACTGACCACAGGGCTCAGGGCTTCCTCAGGCCTCCAGGGATGGGAGGGAGCCACTCCTCACTGAGGCCCAGGTGTCACTGGTGGGAACGAGCTCTGGAGGGGTCCAGCGCCAGAGCCCGCAGCTCAGTGCCACACCTCCCCTGGCTCCACAACGTGCTCCCGGGGAGCCCCTGAGCAGAGCCCGCTGGGCTGCGGGGAGGGCCGCGGGAGGGCTGTCCTAGTGTCCTCACTCGCCAGCACAGCTGCCCAGCTGCCTGCTCCTGGCAGGACAGCTCAGCACCTAAGGCAGTGTGGGCCAGTTTGAACCAGCCAGGCTTAGAGGCCTGGTCACCAGAAGCTCTGGCCAGAGGCTGAGTGGACCAGGAGCTAGCACCATGTGGTCTGTCCTCATGCCAGGTCCAGCTCCGGCCCACTTGCCAGAGGGAACAGTGAGCAGATTTCGGAATTCCTCTGGGAGCCCCTACTATTGGCTTGGCTTCCTGGGTTCACTCGAAGCCCAAAAAAGTAAGAGTTCTCCCACCTGGAAGGATCAAAAGGTCCTGGGCAAGGAACAAGGGGCTGGAGAGACGACAAGTTCTGAGGAACACCCCAAGGCTGAGTGATGAGGGGCATGCCCCAGAGGCACTGAGCCAGGAGCTGCCCAAAAGCCAGCAGGGTGGGCTGAGAGCCAGTGCCTTCTCCTCAAGGAACTCTGCTCACTTCCCCACCAGGGCCTTTTCTCTCCCCTCCAACACCCGGCACACGGGAGTTCTTGTGGCACAGCAGCAAGGATTTGGAGATCGCATGGTGGGGAAACTGGCGACCCAGACTAGCCCTATGCCGCTTCCTACAAGAATGGCCCTCACCCATGGCCCTCACCCATGGCCCCCAGTTTGAGCAGAGGCGGGGGAACGAGGCCCCAGCAGCCACATCCAGGTTCTCCAAGTGCAAAGAAAAGTAGCCAGAAACCTGCCTCATTCCTTAAAAGAACTCTGGGGGAACGAGATACAGAAATAGGGGGTTAAGGTGGACAAAGACAAAAAAGAAGGCGGGACACTAATTCTGGGGCCAGAATGTTGTCCCTGCCGCTACTCGCTACTCGGTGCTAAAGACCCATCTGGGCCAGGTACCCTGTCTAATGGCCCTGAGCTGGTTAAGGACTCAGACCAGCCCCGATGCTGGATTCTCACACTGGAGGAGGTGGGCAGACCTGGAGCGCTGACAACTTAGACCGCCTGGTGTGGGTGAGGCAGGGTGGGGTGGGAGCCTGGCCCCGGAGCAGAGCAGTCCAGAAGCATGGGGTGAGGCTGGGACTTGAAGGGACCCAGACTGTGGGCTTGACGCGGATGGTTCATCCAGACCAGGAATGAACGGAAAGGACGGGGAGGGCAAAGAGATGATCCTCTCCCTTCTCCACGATTCTTCCAGAAAGTGAGGAACAAGGCAAAGAGGATTCTTCCTCTCAGGAGGGAGGAGGGGTGCGGGAGGGGTGTGAGGACAAAGGTTGGGGGGTAGCTGCTTAGAGAACAGAGAAGGAGCTCTTGAAGGAAGAGGGAAGACAGGGAGCTCGGAAAGGAGTGGAGCAAGCTCTGAGAGAGAAGGGCGCGGGGGCATCTGTCACCAGTTTTCTCTGGGGTCAGCTTGAGAAGGTGGGCCGGGGACTGCCAAGGAACAGCAAGGGGAGCTGAAAAGAAGACTCTACATAGGAGACAGACTCAGACCGGGAAATGAGAGGAGTCCAACAAAAAAGCAGGGGTTCAGAACAGGAAATAAAGGCCCGAGAGGAGGAGGAGCTTGCGAGCAGGCGCCGAATCCCGACCGCTGGGCCCCGGGGCTCGGCCGGCCGGGCCAGGTCGGGGTCGGGCCCGCGGCCCTACCTGGTACACGGAGGCCTTGGGCAAGTCCAGGCAGACGGTGCAGCACAGCACCGAGTACAGCCGCTCCTCCAGCTTCCCGCTGCCCGCCGCCGCCGCCGCCTCGGCCGCCTCGGCCGCTCGCAGCCGCTTCTTGGGCGGCGCGTCGGGGTCGCCGGCCGCCTCCTGCAGCTGCCGGGCGCCGGCCAGACCC
The DNA here is from genome assembly GCA_028627145.1 of Eidolon dupreanum. Classification (NCBI taxonomy): domain Eukaryota; kingdom Metazoa; phylum Chordata; class Mammalia; order Chiroptera; family Pteropodidae; genus Eidolon; species Eidolon dupreanum. The sequence continues at coordinate 191,937 of CM053511.1, read as the reverse complement.
GCCTCGTCCGGGAGCCCGGGCCCTGCTGCCTCGCCCAGCGCCGCCGCCGGCCCCGCGGCCGCCCCGGCCCCGGCAGGCACGGCGCCCGCGGGCCCCGTGGCCGGGCCGCCCCCGCCGGCCTCTTCTGCGCCGGACATCGCGGCCGGCCGGCCCGGCGGGCGGGTGCGAGCGCGCTCCCGCGGCTGGAGGTTAGGGGCGCCGCGTGCTCCCGCCGCCTTCTCGCCGCCGCTGCCGCCGCCGCGACCCCGCGACCCCGCTCCCTGCTCCGCCGCTTCAGTGGTTCGAGCCCGCGCGTCGCCCCGCAGCCGCTGCGGCCACCGACCCCGGAGCGGCAGCCATCTTTGTTTTCGCTGCGCGCTGCCACCCCCCGCAGCCGCCGCCGCCGCCGCCGCCGCCGCCACCGCCCCCTAGCCCTCCCGGTCACGTGACATGCGCAGGGCCAATGGCAGCTCCGCTCAGGGGTGGACGGGGCGGTGGCCCGAGCCAATGGGCGCACGAGACCCCGCCCCTGCAGAAAGTGGGTAGGCCGGGGGCGGGGCCCAGGGCGACCCACGGAGGGCGCGCCGGGGACTACTGGCTTCGCGCTTCCGGCGGGTTCTAGGCGCCGCCCAAACACTGGGGGTTACTGGGGCTTGAGGGCAGACCTGGCCCCTCACGTCGGGCTGTGCCTGCCCCTTTGATCCCTAACACTCAAGCTTGCGTGCGCGGGGCTCTGGCTTGGCTCACCAGAGCGAGAACACTGCCAGCCACTCCTCTCCTTCCTGTGCAGGACCAGATGTGCTAACACAGGACGGAAGCGCAAGGACCTTCCCGCCCCCTGAGAGAGCACTCCAGACCTCGAACCTAACTCATTGCTCTGCCCAATCCCGTGTCCTAATTCTAGAATTGGAAGGTGAAGAGGGGCCCACCCAGGAAAGTGAGGGACTTAGTAAATCAGGATCTGCCTTACACAGGCCAGAGGGCAAACAGGTAGACGTCAATGAGCAGTGGGAGGGGATGGTGTTTCTGGAACAGCTGTGGTACAGCCCTCTGGTCCCTACTTGAGCAAGCAACCCGTGAAGGTCACTGCCCCAGAGGGCCACCTGTCAGGCCAAGCAGGTATATTCAGAACTCCGCCGTGTCCCAGGAGAGCAAGGGCCCAGGACTATGTCTTCTCAGTCCAGCGACCAGCAGGAGGCCAGACTGGGTAAGGCTCCAGGTGCTTCCAGCACATCCCCTTCCATTGCTTGGGGAAACCAGCTGCTGACCTGGCAGCCTTAGGAAGCTCAATCCCTCTCAAGAATGGGCCGATTCCATATTCCTGCTGAATCCCTGAAGTTTATTGGAGACCAAGCTTTTCTCTGGATCTACAACCATGGCCTGCCCAGAATCGAGCCCCAAAATGTGCCTAGATACTATCCTCTTCATTCTTGTCTAGGCAGGTCCCCACCCTCCACCAGAGGAGGGGCAGCGCCCAGACTCTGCCCTTGACCAATCATCCTGCAGCAAACCCACTTCAGAAGGAATGTTTATTCCTAGAGAAAGAGGCCCCAGGAGCGGACCCATGGCAGGGGAGGTGGTAGCCAGGCCAGATGCCCTGCCTTGTTATCGCCGACCATCACTCCCACTGCAAACGCTGTGTGTGCAAGGCCCGACGGTAGGCCCAACTGCCTGCAGCCAAGGCCCAGCGACAGACGTCCTCTTTCGGCAGCAAGAGCAGTTTGTCCTCCTCCAGCCGGCTCAGGAGACCTGCAGCACCCAGCATCGCGCCCCCCCATATTCCATACGTGTTGGTCGTGAAAACGGCCACGATGAGGATGGTCACTGCCACCACCAGCACCACCGCCTGACCAGCCACAGATCGGCCCTCAGAGTCAAGGTGGCCACCAGCCACTGCTAGCACCATGCCTCCTGCCAGGAGCAGGTTGGCAGAGGAGCGGTCCCCATTCACCCAGTGGAAATCGAAGGCCAGAAGGGGAAGGCCTATGACAGTGGCCACCCAGGCTCCAGCAAGACAGTCTTCATCTGTGCCCAGCCCTCGGGTCAGCATGGTGGCAGCAGCCAAGGCCTGGAGCAGGAAGCCAGCAGCAGCACCTCGACTTGCCTGTCAACACAGGGAGGGGAGGAAATGGGGGAAAAAGAGACCAGAATTTTCCTTTAAGAAGGAAAGAGTCTAGAGGTCTCACGGAAGCCTAGTCCCCAGATTCACCTACTACCTGGCTAGGTCCTTGGGTTTGGAAATGGGATAGGTCCCACCCAGGCCCTGTGTACTCACCCGGGCAGTGCTCACGGCTGCATGCAGAGAGACGGCTCCCAGCGCCACGTGGGACAGCGCCATGCTCCACTCACTCCACGGCTTCGGTGCCATGGTACCTCCCGCAGTAATGAGTTTGAGTGGACAAGAAGGGGCTCCTCAATTTTGGAGAGTATGAAAGAACTAAGAGGCCGCGACCTGGAGCCCTAAGGGCGGCTCTCCAGGTCTCCCAGTTTCGAGAGACCCATTTCTAAATGTTGAGATAGGTTCATCCGAAACTTTCCGAAGCTCTGAAGCCACTGGACACAACTGTGGGGAAGAAAAACCTAATTTGGCTGGGAAAAGAGAAGGCGGTGAGGGGCCTGAGTAGACGTCAGCCCTGGGGTCCCGGAACCCAAGTGGGGGCGCCGGGCCTGCTGGAATGGGCGTGGAGCGCGCGTAGGCCCGCTCGGCCTGTTCTGTACTCGGGGAGGCGTCGTCTTCGGAACCCGGCCCGGAAGGAGCGATGGCTCTCCTCAGTGGCAACCCAGCCACGCGGCCCCAAAGCAGCAGCAAGCGGGAGACCGCAGCTCGCCCCCAGCGCGGGAACTCGCGGCTGCGGTTCCTTCCGCGCCCGTCCTGTGGAGGACCAGCACAAACCAACGAGATGAGCGGAGGCTAGAGTGGCCGAGGGCGGGGCCGGGGCGGGGCCTGGGCTAAGGGGGCGTTCTAGGAGAGCGGGCGGGCCGAGGGGGCGGGGCCTGGGAGGAGGGGCCTCTGTGAGACGGTAGCCGTGCTTTGGGGGTCTGTAATGAAAGGCGGGGTTGCGAGGGGAGGGGCCTGAGGAAGGGGCTGTGAGGGGAGGGGTTCTGGGAGGAGCTGTGAGAGGCCGGGCAGAAAGAGGAAGGGGCGCGGCTGCGACGTGTGGGGTGAGGCTGTAAAATAAGGGGAGGTAGAACGCTTGAGACCTGACAGTTCTAAGGGCCAGAGCCGTGGGGGCCTCTCCCGAAGGCTGGGAGGAATTCTGAGAAAAGGGTTTTCGGGCGCCGTAGACGATCTCAGCCCGAGGTCTCCGAGAAGCGGGGGTGGAGGCACGGGACAGGTGCCCGGGTGCGGCCCGGGGACACCTGTCTCTGCTACCTCCATCCTCAGGCGCGCGTCCTCCGCCCGCGGGAGCTGGGCCGCGGGGGCGGATGCCCCGAGCATGCGCACCGGCTCTGCTGCGGGCGGGCGCCGAGTCCGGGTGCGGGGACCCGGGGCGGCGCGAAGCTGGGCCGACTGCCGCCCCGCGTTCCCATGTACGCCTTCTACTCTCTGCTCATCTACATCTTCTACAGCCTCTTCCGCAGGGATGGCGGGGCCGCGGCGGCCGCCGACCCCAGGGACCCCGCTCAGGTGAGCGGGGGCGGACGCTGCGCCGCCGGCGACCCCCTTCCGGAGAGCCGGTTGTGCAGGCCCGCGCAGCGTAGGTCCCCGGGGCGCCGACGCTGTGGAGGGGGCCCGTGCCGAGGACCCCGTCTGTGGTGTTGAAAGCAGAGACCTCAGCCCCAAACCCTTTGGCCTAGTTCCCAGAGGGAGGGATCCCCCCAGGCTGCACGGCCTCTCCTCAGGGGCTTTCCTGCTCCTTCCCTAGAGTGCCCGCTGCAAGCCCGGGGGTCGCCGGCGCGCCCCCGACCAGTCCGCCGCGGAACTGTGGACCGAGCTGACCGGCTTGGTCGGTAGGTGCTGTCATGTGTCGGGAGCTCTGCGTCCCGGGGACCATGAGGGAACCCCGCCGTCCGAGACTGGGGGAGGTGTCCGTGACCTCACTGCGAGGGAGGGGCCTGGCAGGCGCCATCCGGTGGTCGGTCTACCCTCCAGCACTTGCCCCAACACACCTACCTTCTCCACTGCCTGGCCTCGCAGGCTGCTCGGAGTCTGAGGATGGGGCGGGAGCGGGAGCGGAGGGCCGCGCGGCCGAGGTCTCGCTGGAAGAGGCTCTTGTGCGTCTTGCGGAGTTCCTCTCCGTCCAGCTGGGGGCGGAAGAGAGCTGCGGGTACCCTTTGGATCTGAGCAAGGTGAGTCGGGCTCAGAGTCCGCTCCCCAGTCCCGGCTCCCACATCCCTGTCCCTGCTCCAGCCCCCTGCATTCTGATTCTTATCTCCTTCACAGCCCGGCGATGTTCCCCCGCTGTTGACCATGACTGGTCAGCTCTTGGCCCTCTTGGCGTGGATTCGGATCCCAAGGGGGAGGCAGGCCCCACCCCAGGGAATTCAGCCAGCCTCGGGGGTGCAGGCCCCCACTCCTGCTGGTGCGTGAGAAGTAGTGAGTTGAAAAGGGAGTGTAGAGGGAGTGAAGCCCACCAGAACCTGAGTGGCCTGCAGTACAGGGTCCCGAGCCCCACCCTGCTCTTGAGGTGCCCCCCCCACTTCAGGCAGGAGAGCTCAGTCAGTCCTAACTGGGTCTACCCCACCCCAGGACCCACATGCCTGGAAGAAAGCCCTTCCCTTTCACTGAGAGGCGAGGCCCAGGGGCTGCAGCCGCCCCAATCTGAGGAGGACCAGAGGGCTTGGCAGCGGCTGGAGCAGCTCATCCTTGGGCAGGTGAGGAGCCCAGGAGGCACAGGGAATGGGGGTGGCCTGGAAGGAAGGAGGTGCTCCACACTGTACCCCTTTCCATTGCCAGCTGGAAGAGCTGAGGCAGCAGCTTGAACTGCAGGAGGAGGAGCTGGGCCGACTGCGCCTGGGAGTTGTAAGCCTGCCCGCCAGGGCTCAAGGAGGGGACAGGAGAGAAGCCAGGTCTTTGAGATGACCCCATAGAGCTTCCCTCTCCTCCAGGGGGCGACAGACTCCGAGAAGAGGGTTCAGCGTCTAACCCTGGAGAATGAGGCTTTGAAACAGAGCCTGACCCTCACTCAGGACCTCCTGAGGCACTGGGGTCCCAGCGCCCCTGCCAGGGCCCCCCAGGTATTCTGCTCTTTGGCTATCACCGTCCCTACAGTCTGGGGCTGCCACGACACTGCCTAGGCTCCCTCGGGATCTCATGCTCGCTGGGACAGAGGCTGGGGCCAGGACTGTGGCCAGGCCCTGGGAGGGTCTGTGTAGGGCGGCCCCATCTGAAATGTGCCTGTGGGAGAATGCATCTCCCCCCCGCCCCACCCCGTGGTTCCTCCTTGTGACTGGCCCCAGGAGAGCAAGGGACTTGGGGAAAGAGCCGGGCATGGATTCCTGATGAGCTCCACCCGCTTTCCGAATCTGTGGAAGGGGACAGCTACAGTGCTCCTCCCCGAGGTCCCTCTGGGGTCCATAACTCACGTGGTCCCCGCCCCTCCTGTAGGAGGAGGCAGAGGCACTGGTGGCGCTCCAGGGCCAGCTTCAGGAGGCCCAGGACACCACAGAAGCCCTCCGAGTCCAGGTGGGCACTGGGCCCAGGGGCTGGGAAGACGGGGGCGCTGGGAGGGGGGCATCTGAGGCGAGGCCTGGTAAGTGCCTGTGTCCTCAGTGACGGGCGGGGTGGGTGGGGCAGCTGGGGGTGCAGGAGGTGCAGCTGCAGGGCCTTCGGGGGGCCCTCCGGCAGCTCCAGCAGGAGACTGAGCAGAACTGCCGACGGGAGCTGCGGCAGGTGCACGGGCAGCTGGCAGGTAAGACCTGGCACAGGGGGCTTCCGGGGAGGCTGCGGGGTTCGGCGTGCCCTCACGACACCCTGCCCCACCAGGACTTCGGGCACACATGGCCAGCCTGCGTCGGGGCTGTGGGGACCTCCGAGGCCTGGTCAGCACCTTTACCCAGAGCTGTCAGGGTTCACTGAGCGAGGCCCGGGGCCAGGTCAGGACCCCTGCTCCCTCTGGCGTGTGCTCGCTGGGCAGCCCGGTCGCTCCCCTTCCCTTCCCAGCTGCAGCGAGTTGCCTGCTGCAACGGAGGCTGTAGGCTCTGGACCTAGGAAAACTTCTGTGACCCGGGCTGGGATTTTACTTCTGAGTCTCATTCTTTGTCCTGTGTAAACTGGGGTGACAGTGACTCTTTCAGGCCTATTAAGAGCCCAGAGAAGACATGGCATCCTTGCCCACGGTCCTCCTGATTCTTGGGCTCCATCCTTGGCCCAATAAATGATGCCCCCAGGGCCCAAAGCCACCGACAGTTGTGGGTTACCACAGATGGTGGCCATGCAGTGGCTGCATATTGCCCTCAGCACCCTACCCCACCCCAGCTCCTTGGCTGTTCCCCAGGTATCCTGAGCCCTGGGGGCACTGTCAGCCAGTGGGGCTGGGACGCAGCTCCCCCTCATATCCCTGCTCCCCCAGGTATCCTGGGCCCTGGGGGCACTGTCAGCCAGTGGGGCTGGGACGCAGCTCCCCCAGGAGCAGCAGGGGCCCCGAAGTGGAAGCCCAGGGCGGCTGCTGGAGCTCAAGGGTATGGCTGGCTTGAGAAGCGCAGGGCGGTGCGGGCGGGCCTGGGGAAGGGGGGCCTCTCCCCGCTTCTGGGCCCAGCAGGCAGTCTGCTGACCTGATCGCCACCCCAGGAAATATCCGCGTGCTGTGTCGGCTGAGGCCAGGGACACCCTCCAGCCTGGTGAGCTCGCAGCCCGGCCCAGGCGGCACTGTCACCACCTGCTATCGAGGGCACCAGCACCGCTTCCGCCTGGACTGGGTCTTTCCTCCAGACGCGAGCCAGGAGGAGGTGACGCTCTACCCTTACAGCTGTGCTGGCCCTCTCTTGAAGTCCCCGGGACCCCCAGGGCTCTGGTCCCCTTCCGTGTCCTGGCTAGATTCCAGTAAGGAGGGAAGAGGGGGTCTGGGAGGCAGGTCTGGCAGTGAAGCTGGGCACCTCCTTTCCTTCCAGGGTTTTCCCTTTGTCCCCTCACCAAGCTCTGCAGGCCCAGGGGAAACATCCGCTGGGTTAGACAGGGAGGTTAACACTTCCAAAATTAATTTTTCGCCAGGAAACTGGGAAAATGAACCTGCCTGAGGTGACGATCGCTGCTCAGGCAGAGCTGGCCGTGGGGCGCTGCTGGGGTTCTGCTGTGGTGGGGAGTGCTGTGACCTCCTTTGCCCTGGCTTCACTGGCTGCCCACTCACAGCCTGCTGTCTGTAGTCGGCCAGCAGGGAGGGCAGGCACCCCCTCCCTTGCTTGGTGGTAGAGGGGGTGCTGGGGAGCAGACCCCACCCTACTCTCCAACCCAGCCCCCCATCACTCTGCTTTGCACTCACTCAGTGGCACACAGACTTTGCCACGAGACCTGCTGTAGCTCAGGAAACAGGCGCATGCCTGGGAGGGGCCAGGTATTGGGGAGAGCTGGCAGACTCAGAGCCCTGCTGGCCTCGGGCCCATGTGATGAGCACCCAGTGGGAGGCAAGGGGTCCCCCCAAACTCTGTGGCACCACAGCTATTCTCCACCGTGTACCACCCTGGGGCCATGGTCTCTGTCCCAGCTGCAGCCCTGCGCAGCCCCTGGAACTGGACAGGGCCCTCCAATTCCATGTGTCTGAGTGAAGGAGCCTGAGGGAGGCATTTACCACGCAGCCTCTCACATAAGTCTCGTATCTCTGTGCTGGTACCAGTCATCCCCAGTGCTCTCTTCCAGTTATGGAATCTTAGTGATTTCATTAGCAATTTTGCCCTCACTTCATGCACAAGTGACAGCCCAGTCACTACCCCCCTTCTGGGCATGGAAGCTGGCCATGTCATTGCTCAAAAGGCTGCTGTTGGCGTCCAGTTGCCAACAAGACACAAGCCCCAGCCCCCTCTCCCCCTCAGCAGCCTCCTTGCTCCCTTCCAGGGCCCGGGTTCTAGCAATCCTGGGGTCCACCATCCCCCGCACAGGGCCTTTCTGGGCTCATCCCTGTGACACAGGGTGCTCCTCAACCCTCATAACAGGTGCCACTGTGGTGCTCACCTCACATGCTTGGGAAAATGACTTGCCTCCAGTCATACCCCGGGGTTTGAACCTGGCAGTCTGGACTCTTGACTGCTGCTCCTCCGGGCCCCAAGTGGTCCCGTCAGGACTCCGATACTGGCCATCACCTGCTCCCACTTCCGGTCACACCCCTTCTCTTTGCCTGGCAAATTCTTGCACATGCTACCTTCTCCAGGGAGCCTTCTCTGCCTTCCAGTGAGCTCCCCCAGAGCCATCCTCCCAGGGGAATCAGCTTTACTCACACTTTGCCCAGGCCCAGGGCTCAGGAGCCTCCCCCCATATCCCTAGGTCTTCAGGGAGCTGGAACCCGCTGTGCTGTCCTGTCTCCGAGGCTACAGTGTCTGCATTTTCACCTATGGTCAGACGGGGACCGGGAAGACCTACAGCATGGAGGTGGGAAGGTGGGGCTCTGGGTGGCTCCTGGGGCCAGGGACTGGGATGTGAGCCCGATGTGGCACCCCACACCATCCCCAGGGCCCACCTGAGGACCCTGGCATAGCTCCTAGGGCACTGCAGTCACTGTTCCGGGAGATGAGGACAGGAGGGCAGCACCGTGTGACGCTCAGCATGGTGGAGATCTACAACGAGGCTGTCAGGTCAGGGCTGTGCCGGGGCTGCCTCCTGCCAGCCCTCCCTGGCCCCTGGCCCTCCCGCCCCCTCCCCCAAGAACTGGGAGCCAAGCCTTCCCCTTTCTCACCAGGGACCTCCTAGCCCCAGGGCCTCCCGAGAGGCTGGCTGTGAGGCAGGGCCCAGCAAGCCAGGGAGGAATCCAGGTGGCTGGCCTCACCTACTGGGACGTGCCCAACCTGGAGACGCTGCACCAGGTAAGGCTGCCAGGTGGGCCGAGCATTCCTCAAGGCCCCGCCCCGTGCTGGCGCCCGCGGGTACGAGCCCTGCAGCAGCGCCTTGCAGCAGGACAGCCCTGTCGCCGCACCCTCCAGATGCTGAGCTTGGGGAGGAGCAACCGGGCTACCGCCGCCACCGCCATGAACCAGCACAGCTCCCGCTCGCACGCACTGGTCACGCTGACGCTGCGCGCGGCGTCCCCTCTGCGCGGTTCAGGCACCGCAGGTACCACGGCCTGCACCACGCCCTGCGGGGGGCCTCGCCACGCGGGAGGCTGGCGCCGCCTCCACGAGGGCTCGCTTGCCCCTGCAGGCACGCTGCACCTGGTGGACCTGGCCGGATCCGAGCGTGCCTGGAAGGCGGGGGCGGTCTGCTCGGCGCGGGGAGACCCCAACAGCGCCCAGCGTCTGCGGGAGGCCCGGACCATCAACCGCTCGCTGCTGGCACTGGGAGGCGTGATGGCCGCACTGCGAGCCCGCCGCCCACACGTGCCCTTCCGCGATTCGCAGCTCACGCGCCTGCTGCAGCCGGCGCTCGGCCCCGGCGCCACCGCGGTGCTGCTCCTGCAGGTGAGCGCCGCGGCGCCGGCGGGGCGGAGCCCGGGAGGCCGTTTTGCATGCCAGGCCCCGCCCACCCGCGCGGTTTACCAGCACCGCTTCGCCGCAGATCTCCACGCGGCCCGAGGACCTCGGCGAGACCGTGTGCTCACTCAAGTTCGCCGAGCGAGTGGGCCAAGTGGAGCTGGGGCCGGCCCAGCGCCGTAGGGCCCCGCGTTCCGGGACGCCCTCCTCCCTCAGCACCGATACACCACTCACCGGGACCCCCTGTACCCCCACACCGTCCCCAGGCAGCCCGCCAAGCCCCGGCCCTGACAGCGGCTCCAGCTCGGCCCTCGCCCCCCCAGAGGACCTGCCCTCTTAGTCCTGCCCGAGGAAGCTGGGGTGGCGCCTCTGCCGGCAGAGGAAGCAGAGTCCTCGAACACCCACAACCTCTTTGACCTCTGGGGCTCATTGCCCCCCCACCCCCAAGCGCACTGCGAGGAAGAGTGCTCTGAGGAAGTGCTCCGCCGGGAAACGCTGCCGCCCCCTGGGCCCGGCCCTCGGCTCTCTCCTTATCGCCATTTGCTGTTATCACAGCACACAGCAGGGGGTCCCAGAGCTGCCCCTCACCTCCCCCGCCACCAAAACTCAGACTTGGCATTAAAATGTCGTCCATTCCTTTACTGTACTCTTCCCCACCACCACCACCAAACCAGGTATGGTACTCGTTCCCTATGCCCTTTCCCCCAAAAGGTGCTACCTCCTTCCCAAGCAGCTGAGGGAGGCTCGGACTTCTGGCTGGAGCAGCCATGAGGTTTTCCCTCCCCCAGCCAGAGCCAGGGGAGGGGAGGTGACAGATGGTGATGGATGGATGGGTCGACAGGGCCAGAGAAGGTGGGACCAGGAAGGGGACAGGAAGGGCTACTCTAAGTGGAGCCTGCTCCTCCCAGCCTTGCCTCCAGGGTAGGCGAGGCATGACTGACTCTCGGGGCCAGGGTGGTGCCTACCTGGACCCACAGCCCTCTGTGGGGTAGGCTAATAAACGTTGTGGATTCTCAGCATGGCTGGTGCCTGGTGTTTCGAGGCTGCTGTGGCCACAGACACCTCTTGGTCCTCTTGGCCTTGGTTCTCCCTCGACAATCATGGTGACAGGAGAGGGTAGGGGAGGAAAGTGGCCTGTGCTCTCACAAGCTGTACCAGGAGAGGAGCCAGCCTGGGGTGGGGGCAGCCAGTTCCCGGGGGTGGCTAACCCACACATCATAGATGCTCTTGTTGGGTGGCACGCCCTGGAAGAGGGCGTCCAGATCCCAGAGCAGTCCTGGGGGACTGTGGGTTTCAGGGGCCACCCCCCAGTAGGCTGGGCCCGCTGAGGGTGGGCACTGGGGGCAGGAGGTGGGTGGTAGGGGGGCCAAGGGCATTACCACGTTGGGAGTGTAGATGGGCAAGTAGGAGGTGGGTAGCTGCCCCCAAAGTGAGGCCCCGTGACCCCCACTGGACAGTCCTCCAGGGTCTGGGGGACCCTGTAGTAAGTGGAGGGGCCAGGCTCTGGGCTCAGGGGAGAGGGGTGAAGGCCTGCTGGATCCCCCCTGGGAAGTCTCCCCTTCTGCTCTCATGGTCCCGGGGAGAGGGCAGAGGGGCCACAGAGGCCTCTCAGAGGGCAGAGGTGGTGTGGACACCACTTCCTCCTTACTTGTCAAGGAACCCACCCGGCCTGGACTGCTCTGCGGCGCGCCCTCCACTGGGTCCCCCAGCAGAGACTTTATGCTGAAGCCCTCGCTGGGTGGCCTGGGCGGTCGGTAGGGCCGGCCATGCAGCACATAGGGGCTCAGGTCCTTGGCGAAGGCCCCTCGTGCTCCCCGGCTTTGCCAGCGCCGGCACAGGGCGGTGTTCTGTAGCCGCAGCGCCTCCGCGGGAATCAGGCTCACGTCGACAGCCCAGAAGTTGCCCTTGGCCTTGGGCTTCGTCGGATCCTTGGGCACCTGGTGGGGGGGGGGCAGGCTTGGTGGGGCCGCGAACCTGGAATACTCAGAATTTCCGCCCCCCCGCCCCCGGCTCTGGCTCAGCTTCGGCTCCGACCCTCGCCCAGCCCCACCTTGCGGAAGCAGCGGTTGGAGGAGAGGTTGTGGCGGATGGAGTCCTTCCAGCCCTCGTAATCGTCCCTGAAGAAGGGGAACACGGCCTGTACCTGACGGATGATCTGAAACCACAGGGTGGCCGACAAGCACCATGAGCCTGGGCGCGGATGGGGGCAGCGCCGCCCCTCCCCCACGGCCGGGCTCGGTGCGCCCCTGCCTGCTCCCCCAACACCTCTGCGCCCGAGGGAGACGAGGGCTACCGGGAAGGGTCCTGCATGAGCACCTCTGCTCTGTCCCGGGGTGCCCAGGCCAGGACCGGCCCTACTGGCATAGATATAGCTGGGTAGGGCCAGGTGGGGGTGAGGCCGGAGCCTGAGCCTGGGAGTAGGTGGGGGCCGGGTCTGGGGGAAGGTCTGATTCTCTCACCTGGGCCAGCTTCAGCCTGCGTGAAGGTGCAGCCTGGATCACCAGGGCGATCATGGCCAAGTAGGTGTAGGGGGGCTTGTCATGCCGCAGGTATCTCTTTTTCCTCCTCTTGGGTGGCTGGGAGGACGAGTCTGCCCCCGGGAGCGCCAGGCGCGGGTTGCTGCAGGGCCCCATTAAGTGGAAGCCCTCAACGTGGGCAGCGACCTGGCCCAGCGGAGGGCGCAGGGCAATGGGGCAGTGTGATGAGGCAGGGCCAGGGCCAGGGCCTGAGGCCGGGTGGGGGCAGGGGGCCGGGCCCTTTATCATTCGGATGGAAGGGGGAGGGGAGGCAAAGGGAGGGTGGAATACAGCAGTGGGGGAGGGGAGCATGCAGAGGGCTGCCACAATTAGCAGGTTTCGGTTAATCTGGAAGGGAGGGGCCGGGAAGATTCCAGTGGGGGTTGCAGGCGGCCACCCAGGCCTCATTTCTCACCCCTGGGCTGCCTTTGGCACCCCCTACAAGCTGGAAGGAAAAGGCCTTGGAAGGAGCCCATGACCCACAGTTACTTTATCAGTCTGTCTGGGCTTGGTTGCAGACTCCCATTTAACAGACTGGAAAGTGATTTGTCCTAGCCTAGCTGCCAAGGATGGGTGGGGCCTACCCAGAGTTCAAGGCCAAGCAGCCAGAAAGACCTGAGTGGTGGTCTGGGAGGGCTTCCTGGAGGAAACTTCAGGAACAAAGGAGGTACACAGTTGATTCAAGGGATTTCCCCAGGGGCTGCTGCAGGGCCTCTGTGAGCCACCTTCCTCCCCTCTTGGTGTTTATCAACAGTGGTTCCTGGGAGCTGACCGCCCTCATTACTTAACTGTGCACCTAACTAACTGGCCCTGGGTGAGCTCGACCTGCGGACTTCTTGCAGGCAGGCTTGCCTCCCTCCTCCTCTTTTGGTCCCCTGGGCCCAGATGCTCTGGGGGTTCCGAGGAGGCTGCCTCTCATTCCTCAGGGGCACTCAGGCAGCACCCCCAGGAGAGCCTTCAGGGACTACCTGGCTCCACCCCGGGGTGGAAGAGAGTGTAGGTGTGTTGTATGGTTACACAGGAAGGGCTCACCAGGCAGCCACAGGGCCCTGTGGCTTAGTCTAGGAGGTAGGTGTTCCCCAGACTGGTGGGGGCTGGCCTGAGTGGTTGGGGACACTCTAAGAGAGGGAGTGGAGGCGCAGGTGGGGGAAGCCTGGGGGTCCAGCACCCTGTGCTTGGGCCTGCTCAGAGCCTCTGAGGGCTTTAGCAGAGATGTGACCTGACCCGAAGGTGTGGTCCTAGAAAATGTGTCTGGCAGCTGCCCAGAGACTTACTAGTCCTCCTAACTCCCAGACCCTCTTCTGTCCCTTCACCTCCTCGCTGGCTATCTGGTCTGTGGCTTTGCTCAAGTCACTCAGTGCCTGTGCTCTGTACCCTGTTTCGAAGCCCAGGTACTCCCCCATATATGCCAGGCAAGGGGAATCAGGCCCAGGCACCTGCAGTGGTGGGTGGTGTTGGCACCAGGGCCCCTGGACCTGAGGGAGGTCGGGGGCGCAAGGACACACTTTATATCGCTTTACTCCAAGAATCCAGGTTTTCTCATGCAGCCTCCTTCCCACATTTTTTCCTTAAAGTGTTGAAAATCTGCAGCACACAGTGGGTGTCCAACTCGTGCTGAGGCACCCACGAAAGTGATGAATGACGCATGCATGGGGGAGGAAGCCTGGGGCTGAGGTGGATACCACGCTGTTCCCTCCACTGTCCCCAACTCTACCTCGGACGTCACCTGCTCAACTCTTTTCCATTCTCGGGCTCTAGTTGAAGGGATTCTTGTGTCTCACCAGGCTGTCACTGCCTATGGTCTCCTAGCTCCGCTCTGTCAGCAAAGAGGTCTTTTTCTCCTACATGTCTTAACTCACCCCCTCTCCCACACTGGCCTTCCCTTGCTTCCAGGATAAAGCCCAGCTCCTTGGTTTGGCGTTCAAGACTCCTTGTGTGTGACTACTCATCTCTGACCACACTCCCCCAACCCCCACTCCCCGCCCTACTAAACCATCACTTCAACTGCTTCCCATTGCTCCTGTGCACTGGGTCTTTCCACCTTTGCGCATGCTGTTCCCTCGGCCGGATGCCTCTGCTTTGTTGGGTGAACGCCCACCCTTCCTTAATGTCCAGCACAGGTGACCGCCCTCCTGGGAGCCGTTTGACTACTTGCCCTTCCCGCCCGACCCGCGCCCCTTCCACGCCAAGGATGCCCCTGGCACAGCGAGGCTCTCAAGGTACTGCAGTCGCTCTGGGCAGGCTCCGCCCCGGGCAGGCTCCGCCCCGGACAGGCCCCGCCCCGGACAGCGAGACCCCGCCCCCGGCTCCCACGGGGCGCCGCGGCTTCCGGCTCTGGGCTGCGCGGGCCGGAAGTGTAGCGTTGCCATGGCAAGGGCCGGGCGCGGGGCCCGCCCCTGCGGCGCCCGGAGGAGCGCCGAGCTGACTGACCGGTGGACCGGATCCGATCGACTGCACGAGGCGGAAGGTGAGGCTCGGACTTCCGGGGCCTGCAGAGGGAAGAAGGCCGGGCCCCGGGGGGAGCGGGGCTGTGGGACCCGGGGGAGCGGGGCTGTGGGACCTGGGGCAGCGGGAAAGCCGGGCCCCGGCGGAGAGCGGGGAGGCCAGGCCCCGGGGCAAGCGGGCGAAGGGACCCGTGGGAGCGGGGAGGCCGGGCCTCGGGGTGGGGGGAGTGGGGAGGCCGGGCCCCAGGGGGGGAGCGGGGAGCCGGGCCCCGGGGCAAGCGGGCGATGGGACCCGGGGGAGCGGGGAGGCCGGGCCTCGGGGTGGGGGGAGTGGGGAGGCCCGGCCCGGGTGGGGAGCGGGGAGCGAGGAGCGAGGAGGCCGAGCTGACCTGAGAAAGGGAAAAAGCGGACTAGAGACCAGCTGAGGGGGCGGAGGCGGGGCCCGGGTGGGGTGTCCTCAGGAGACGTACCTGGCCGGCGCAGGGAACCCAGAGCAGAAGTCTCTCCAGGGGTGGCTTTAGAAGTGACCGGCCGGAAGGCCAGCAGAAGGAAGGGCCTTTCCCCGCGTGGCATGGTTCGCATTCTTGCAGCTTATGGGTCAGGCGGAAGCACCAGGCTTATCTACTTTTGGGCAGGACGTTCAGGCTTGGCCTGGGCTGTGGCGGCAGGTTGGAGGAGAACCTGGAGCCTCTCTGGCAAGTCTCTTAAACTTTCAGGCGCCCAGTGACCTCACTTGTAGTGTGGGGGTCCTGGGCACCTCACAGATGGGGGTCCAGATGAGAACTACTGAGTGAGGTGTCGCACGCCCGGCCCTGAGCTGTGCAGGGCGTTCCCTTGGGTGGCTTGGACTCTTGCCGTCCTGGCTGAAGGCTGCGGTGACCGTGGGATTAGTCCCCAGGGCTGCAGAGGGGAGGCGTGTGGGGAGGCATTCCAACAGCCAGCCCTCTCCACAGCTCTGAGCCTCCTTTTTTTCCCTGGGCCTTTCAGTTGGGGTGCGGCTGGCCATGGGGGCACCCCAGTACTCAATGTCTATCTTGGCCCAGCAGCGAGCCCTCCTGGGCATGTGTGCCCCCACAGCCTCCCCTGCGGGGTTGGGTTTCCCCGAGGGAAGTGTGAAGGAGCCTCGTGCCCGAGCTCTGCCACGTAGTCCACTCTGGAGGGCACCGAGGGGCCCCAGACCGGGGCCAAGTGTCCTCAGAGGCTGGTAGCTGCTTGGAGGTGCTTGTGCAGAGGTCAGCTCCTTGTCCGTCTTGTGATGGAGGAGTGTGGCCTTGGGTGCGCAGCCCCCCCCCCCCCGCCCCGCAAGGCCGTGCTCGGAGCCAGCGCGGGGAGAGAAGCTCTGGAAGGCCCTCGCTTCCCCCCTGTCCGCGGCGGCTCCCGCCTGGCTCTCCGCCGGCCTGGCCTGGACTCATCCCTCACCGGCCTGGGGTGTGCCTGGCTGGCTGGCACCTCGGAAGGGGGCTCTCGTGTCTGTGGGCTCAACATTGGGGTCTGCGTTCCAGGGGTTTCTGTGCCTCTGGTCCCACTGGGTCCCACTGTGTGCACTTCGGGAACCTGCGCCTCAGGCGAACCCTCGGCGCCCCAGCGTGCTCTGCCTCTGTCACAGTCTGCCCCGTGACCAGAGCAGGACGTCTGGGTGGCAGTTCCAGGCTCTTCCCTCACTTCCAGCTCTCTCAAAACCCCTGACCCCGGCTTTCCTGCCCCTCCGTCAGCCAGACAGCCAGGCTGAGCAGCCGCCGCGGCCTGTCTTCTTGGCCCCGTCAGGCCTGTTGCTTCATCCTCACCTCGGCCGGAGAGCGTGACCTGCAACACAATCCGACTGTTGTTTGCCTCTCCGTGAGCCCTTCCTCACTGACTTCAGCGTCACATGCGCCAGTCTTTGCACTAGCCCCTCTTCTGCCCCCTGACCCGAGTGGTCACTGCTCCATGTGTGTGCCGCGTACTGCCACACTGAGCCCCTGTGGGTGGTGGAAGGGAGAGAGCAAGCTCCCCCCCGCCCCGTGCCCCAGGCTCTGGTGTCTGGCGAGAAAGGGGGCAGAGGACGGGCAGTGTGGCTCTACAGACCTCCGCGGCGGGGCAGGGTGGCCTGAGGAGGAGGACGCTGGGCCACCCCTCGTGCCGCGAGGCCTGATGGTGGGACTGGATTCTGGGCTTTTTCTTTCCTTGGCAGCCGTAACAAACACAGACTGGACAGAGGGTGCGGGCAGAGGAGAGCTCGGGCGGTGGGACCGCAGAAGTCCTGCTGTGAAGGAGCCGAAGGGATTGGGGTCGGCTTGGACCACTGGAGCTGAGAGCCAGGGCGCCGGCCTGGGGCGGGGTGACTGGCTGCAGGGCGGAGGTGGACAGCCGGGTGGTGCTGCCACACAGTGGCTCGAAGGGGTTCGCGTCCTGCCCTGGCCAGCCCTTCTTGCCGTGCCGAGTTCCGTGACCTCAGCCACCCTTCCATCTGGCTCTTGCTGTTTCGCTGATTTTGTGCGACATGCTCTATAAGTTTCTAGAACCTGCTCCCGTTTTGGAAGGAGGCGAGGATGGTGTGCACGCAGGTGACCCCCAGGGAGCCTCCAGGACCAGATGGCAGGGTCAGCCTCGTGCAGAGCCTCCCCACTGTCACTGCTGGACCTCCCGTGTCTCCTCTGGGTGCAGCTGCGGGTGGGCGAGCCGTGGCTGTGTCGCCATCGCCAGTGCTGCATCTCAGTGCTGAGCCCAGGCCTGACAGCCTTTCCATTGCAGCAGCTCAGCCACCAGCTCAGTCTCCTGTGTCATCTCGAGCGACACCCCCACCCCCCAGTGACTGACTGCCTCTTGCAAGTCAGGCTCTGGGCCCAGCTCTCAGGACACATGGTGTGTCAAACATTAAAATAGGGCGGAGAGATGGAGAGTGGCAGGGTGACTACAAAAGACCCCCTCGGAGGTCACATTTAAGTTGTGCGGGCATTACGAGGAGGAGCATGCTGTCCTGAGGGCTGGTGGGAGGGCTTTCTGCACAGAAGGAACAGCACATGCCAGGTGGGAGCGGCGGGGTAGGGGACAGGGCCACACACATCCTGCGAAGGGCCACAAGTAAATAGGCTCTGTAGGCCACGTGGTCCCTGTCGCAGCCGCGTAGCTCTGCCGTTTTGTGGACGGGCACCCACAGGCAGTCTGTAAGTGTACGCTCTGTCTCGACATTTGAATTTCATGTCATTTTTATGTATCACAAGAGTTCATCCATTTTTCCCTCAATAATTAAAACACATGAAAGTCATTGTTTGTTCACGGGCTGCACGAAAGCAGACGGCAGGCCGTAGTCTGCTGACCGACCCCTGTGCCAGACGCCAGAGGTGCCGTGTCTAACCCCTAAGCCTCGCGAGAGCCTGAAAGGGAAACACTGTTACCACCACACTGGCGGGTGAGGAAACTGAGGCAGAGGAGGGCAGGGACTGGCTAATGCCCCCGCTGGCCGGTTGAGGGTCCCCAGGGGCAGGAAGCTGCTGAGTGCACAGTGGGGTGGGACATGGGGAAGATGGCACGGAAGCAGGCTCGCCATGCACGGTGTGGAGGCCAGGGCAAAACTTTGGAATTGTATACTTCTGTCCTTTATATTATTGAGATATAACGTCCCTATTTTAAGTGTACAGTTTGGTGGATTTTGATAGATGTGCACATCCTGGTAAACACCAGAGTCAGATGTGGAGCCTCTCGGTCGCCCTGAAAGTTCCCTCTACACCTGGTCAGTCCCCCCTCCACCTGGCCCCGGGCACCCTTGGCTGCTTTCTGCTTCTGTAGATTCAGTGTCTCAGAATTCCACTTGAGTGAGATCACGTGAATGAACACTTTTGTGTCTGACCGCTTTCACTGGACAGCATTCTGGAAATTCAGGGGTGGCTCTCTTTCCTGTGTGATTTGGTATTCCAGGGTGTGGGTGTCCTGCCAGCTAGCCTACGCACACACCTGTCGGGGGCATTTCGGTTCTTTCCCGTTGGGACCGTTGTGAATAAAGAAAGCCGCTCTGAACACTCAGGAGGCTGAGTCTGTGTGTGGATTTGTGCTTTATTACTCTCGGGTGGGGGTGGTAGATTGAAGTGTGGTTATCGTCACGAGAAAGTGCCAATCTGCCTTCCAAAATGGCTCTACGTTCATTTTACATGCCTGGCTGTTGCATATTCTCTTTAATTCGGAGCTGTCATGCTCTTAAAAGTTTAGCCTTTTTCGTGGATGTGTAGTGGTGGCTCATAGTGGCCTTAATTTGCATTTCCCTAACAGCGCATGGTGTAGAGTGTCTTTTCGTGGGCTTCTTTTACTGGCCATTTGTGTATCTTCTTTGTGAAGTGCATGTTCAGATCTTTCACCCCTAAAAAATGGCTTGTTTGTCTTACCGACTTGTAAGAGTTCCTTTCCTTGCGGATTCGGGCGGGCGTCTCGTGGTGTGCTCAGTCTGTGCTGGCCTCTGAGCTTCCACCCGTGTCTTCTGCAGCAGGTGCTTTCGATGGTGTGAAGTCTGGTTTGCCGGTGTTTCTCGTGGTGAAGGGCCATCGTCTCCCGTGTGGGGGCCCAGTTGTCCCAGCACCGTGTCTTGAAGACTGTCCTGCCCCCTTGTATCTATTACCTTAGCACCCTGTAGGAAATCAGCCGACAGCGTGTGTGTGAGTCTGCTTCTGGAGTCTGTTTTATTTATTGATCTTATGCTAACATCACATCACAGAGATTTGATTGCTGTAACTTTACGTTTTGAGGTCAAATACTACGAATTCTCCAAGTCATTTGGGCCATTCAAGATATTATACAGTTCTATATAAATTTTAGAATGAGCTTGTCGATTTCTACAAAGAGGCTTACTGGGATTCCAATTAGGATTGTTAAAATTGACATTTTAACAATATAGAACATGGCATACATATTTCTCTGTTTGTTTAGGTCTCTGTGTTGTCTGTTGCTGTGCAACAAGTTATGCTAAAAGAGAATGGCTTAAAACAACATTTATGATCTCACACGAGCTGTGGGTCAGGATTACAACGTGGCTGAACTGCGCCGTCCTGCTTCAGGGTCCCCTTGTGGTTGCAGTTAGGGTCATCAGCCAGGTCTGCGTCATCTGCGGGCTGGCCTGGGGCTGGAGGGCCTGCTCACTTGGCAGTGGGCAGGGGGCCTTGGCGGCTCCCGTGGGCCTTCGCAGAGACTGCTAGTGTCCTAGCCTGGCAGCTGGTCTCCCCTGCCAGCTGTCCAAGACGCAAGGAGCAGGAGGCCGCCTCACGCCCGGGGCCTGCTCCCGGAGGTTACGCATCATCATTCCTGCCTTTTTTTCTGTTTGTTACAAGTGAGTAACTAAGTCCAACTCGTACTCAAGGGGAAGGAGATTAGACTGCCTTTCGAAGGGGGCACCAAAGTCTGCCATGTTTTCGATAGTAATTTTGTGCAGCGGGTGACGTGTGACGGCCTGCACTCGCCGGGCGCAGAGCCGTGCAGTTGGCTTTGACGTGTTCTGCTTGTGCCCGCGAGTTTGCTGAGTGAGCTTGCTCATTTATTTCGGCAGTCCTGTGCGGGTTCCCAAGGGTCGTCTCCATGTCTTCCTGTGTCCCTTCCTGTGTCCCTCCCTCTGCACCTTCCTCTCCCATCTGCGTGCTTGTCATTTCTCGCCTTAGTGTGCGGGCTGGGGTCTGAGGTACAGCATGGGGGAGGGGTGGTGACGATGGGTAGCGTGGCCTTGGTCCCGTCCTGCGGGAGGTGGCCGTTTTCCCCCATTCGGCGTGATTTAGCCACAGGTGTTTGGGGATGGCCTTTATCAGATTGAGGAATTTTCCTTCTATTCCTTATTTTCTAAGTTCCGTGCGTGCATGTGTGTGTGTGTGTGTGTGTGTGCGCACGTGCGTGTGTGCGTGTGTGTGTGTGTGAGACCCAGCAGTGCCCGCACGAAGACTGCTGCCCAGCAGGCCTTTGGTACTGGCCCACAGGGCAAGGTCCTCCTGGCTGTGCTCTGGCTGGCCGTGGGGC
The DNA here is from genome assembly GCA_028627145.1 of Eidolon dupreanum. NCBI lineage: Eukaryota > Metazoa > Chordata > Mammalia > Chiroptera > Pteropodidae > Eidolon > Eidolon dupreanum. Next base: position 171,482 of record CM053511.1, on the reverse strand, counting down.
TGTCCCCATCCCTCAGCCCGTCCCTCCGGGTCTCACTGCTACCTGAGAGTGTAAGGACTCTGCTTTGTTCAGGGTCATCCTCACTGTTCCTGGCCTTTTGCAGTTTGTATAAAATGGGAAATTAGTTTGTGAGTTCCAGATACAGCTGCTGGAGTTTCAGTAGGGGTCATATTGAGTTGTGGATGAATTCGGGGTCATGGCTTCATTCCAGGACTGGGTCTCCTGACCCAGGAGCGTCTGCCCTTTACTTGGGGCCTCAGGTCCTTCGTGAGGCTCTGTGGTTCTCTGTGTAGGGGTCTGGCCATCTTTTGTGACATTTGCTCCCAGACGTTGGTGTTTTGGGCACTGCTATGCTTGCTGTTAGTCGTATCATCGTGACCGTAATTGTTGCCGGAATTTATAAATGCGCTTGGTTTTTGTACGCTAACCTTGTATCCACTGGTATCGCTCTTTCTCAGTTTTCTGTACGGTCCCTCGGGTGTTCATCACACACGGCATGTCATTTGCACATCATGAGTTTTTCTACCCTTCCTGTCCTAAGCTCCTTTTCGTCCGCTGTTCAGTGGCTAGACCCTTCGGTGCGCTAGGGACAGAATTAGCGGCAGCACAGGTCCTGTCTCAGCCGGCGCTTGCCATATTCCCCTAGGTTAGGACAGTCACCGTGCTGGAGGGCCCGTCGGAGGGAGGGGGTCCTGCAGTGGGAGTGGGCATGGGTCTGCTAGGGGGCGGATGGAGCACAGTGACCCTGGGGTGGCTCAGCGGCAGGCGGCGTGTTCAGGGAGGTGTACATCCTGTGCTGATGGCTTCAGTCTTCTCAGGAGCCCTCGGCACTTGGCGTCAGGACCAGGAGGAGGCAAGGGAGCCGCGTAGTTTCCGTGAGCGTTGGGGCTGTCGTGGGGCCCATGCTTGTCTGGCAGTGGCCGCCCACCAGCAGCTCTGCTGGCGTGTCCAGAGTCTGGGCAGTCTCTGCGTGGGGGCCAGAGGGCAGGCAGTGATCGCTGAGACCACGTGGGGACCCCGCGAGTGCTGTAGCGGGGAGGAAGGGGTGAGGGGCAGAGAACGGGATCGGGGGGAGACCTACTAGAGGCGACGGCCCAGAGTGTGATTGGGACAGAGGATGAGGTCACCGGCAGGAGGAAGAGGTCAAGGCTGAGGGGCAGGGAGGTGAAGGGTGGTCCATGTGAATGTGAGACCCTCAGGAATTCAGACCCGATGCAGCGGTGGGAGAGATGCCCACAGCAGGGGCTGGCCTGGACGATGGCTCGTGTCAGCTTGGGCTCCTGGGGAGAGGGGGCTCGAGCCACAGCGAGGGACGGGGTGGGTGCCCCACTTCCATGGGGCGAGGTGGGCAGACAAAAAGCAGCCCCTTAGAAGGCTGGTGGGAAGGGACAGTGGAGGCCTTGGGGGACCAGACTTAGACGCAGGGCGGGTTTCAGGGCCAGGGCCAGGTTTCAGGAGCCCTGCTCTCTGTGGCCCCTCAAGCCCACCTCGACCCCCTCCCATTTCAGCCAGGTTCTCAGGAGGGAGGACCCAAGACACTCCTTCCACAGGTGCCCCCCCATGGGGGCTTCTGCTGCATCAGATTACCTCCTGACCCCTTTCCTCTTAAAAGAACGAAAAGGGTGCCTTCCTCTGAGAAAGGTCACCTGTGCGGGCACACCTGCAGTGTCTGGGGGCGGTGTGTCGGGTCTGAGGCCATCTTTTGGGGCTGGTGGCCGGGGTCTCTGGTCCAGCCACATGTGCTGTCCAAGGTCATGGCCCAAGTGTATCATCCTACTTGTAATTTGCATGTGCTGATTATTAGGGAAGTGAGCTTGGTCTGGATGCTTTCAATGGTTTCTGCGGCCATTGTCCCGTGAGCTGTCTTGCCCTTTGCCCTGTTGTCACTGCCCCAAGGACCACTCTGTCACCTTTACTGTAAACGTTTTTGTCCATTTGACCATCTGTCCCTGACAAGGCCCGTCTCTGACAGTTCGGTTTTGTTTTCACAGTGCAGACATTTTGAAACTCTCGTGTCATCAGATTTTTCAGTTTTCTTTTCGGTTTTGGACTTTGGTCAAGCTGAGAAAGGCTCCTCTGTGCTGGGCTCCCACAGTGACCCTCCGGCTCCCTTCTCGTACCCCTGTAGTTTCACATTTTCTTATGGACATGTCTGAGACGTGTCTGCAGTGGGCTGGGTGTGAGGCCAGCGGCGGCACCCTGCCCGGCTTCCCCAGGTGGCACCTGCCGTGCGTCCCGTGTGGCCCTGCATGGCGCTCCCGTCCCCCTTCATCTGGTCTTTCCCTCTCACTTCTGCTGACCACTGGCTCCCGGACACTCGCTTCCGGGTCTCGGCTCTGGCTTGCCTGGGACCGTACTGGGTGAGCCTCATCTTACCACTTCACTCTCTCCTGTCCGCTCCCTGCTGGGTGGGTGTGTAGGCCTCGGAGTCTCTCCTGTGAGGCCCCCACCGCCCGGTCTGACCACACCCCTCATGTGTGTGGGAGACGCGGACCCCAGGCCTGCTGGCCTCCTTGGCAGAAGGCGCCCTGGACGGCCAGCAGGTGTGCATCCGCCTCTCCCAAAATGGCGCATCACGTGGTCCAAAGAGGCTGGCCTTCGCTGGGCTCAAGAGTCATCAGAAGCGACCCAAGTGCGTGTCCCCTGTTCGCCTGGCTCTCCTGCGATGACTTCACACTTCTCGTGCATCCTCCTCATGCTTCTTTTCTAGGCATAGATGTGCATTCGTATTTTATCCCTTTCTCCTGTGAAAGATAGCATGACACTTGGATTTTGTCCCTCCTGTCAGTGAGCGGACCCCGCTTCTTGGCAGCTGCCCATGGTGGAGCCTCAGGGCCTCATTGGGTCAGACGCGGGTCCTTTCCAGTGTTTTCTGTCGTAACGGTGCCGTGGCGAGGGGCCCGGGGTACCGCGGAGCTGGGTTCTGGAGGATTCTAGGACAGGCCTGCTGGGGGCAGGCGCGTGCGCCCTGGGGACAGCGCTCTGTCCTGGCAGCGTCGCCATGGCGAGGTGCCGCGGCAGCACCGGATCTGCTGTCCCCATGGCCTCCTGCCCAGCGGCCTCGCCGTCCCGGCTGCTCTCACGTCCCTGGCCCCCGCCCCCCACTGGCTGCTCCCTGGGCTGGTCGGGCAGAGCCTGCCTGCCGCGCCGCTCTCCCACCCCGGGTCTGGCACAGAGGCTGCCCAGAGCCGCCCACCGTGGGCCTCGCTGGGCTCACTGGTGTGTCCTGCTCCCCTGATGACGGCAAGGCCCGCCCTCGCGTCCCCCGTCCCTGTCCTCGCCCCGCAGCCGGGCGGCACGGCGGAGCGACGAGGGCACGTCAGGTGACGAGAGGCGCAGGTCCTGCCCTCCTGGGGCAGGGCCGCCGCTGCGCTGCGCCTGGCCCGGCCCCTCAGCCCTCAGACACTGACCGGGGCCGAGGAGTGTGCCCTCCGCGAGCCGTGCCCTCGGAGGGCAGACAGGCTGCAGCACGCGGCACGTGGCCTCCGACCTTCGCCTGCCCCGGGAGCCGCTGTGGGCGCTCGTGCCTGAGGGCTCACGGGCTGCGGCCACGGCTCTTGTCACAGGGGAGCCACGCCGGGGAGAGAGGCGCTGGCTCGGCCCTCGGGTGAGGTTCAGTGTGTCCCCAGCGGCCTGGCTGCAGCGGGTTCCACGTGGCAGTCCCCGCCCCATGTCTAGACACCCCCTGTAACAGGGCAGTCAGCGCCACGTCAGGGTCCCCAGTGGGACGCGTCAGAGCCCCTCACCCATGACACGTAGACGCCGTGTCTGTGTGTCCGCGGAATGCAACACACTGTGCTTTTCCTGGAGGGAGCGGCATCTGGGGAGTCGCCCACGTTTTGGAATTACAGCGACGCCACAAGTAACACCAGCTCTTTGGATGGCAAGTTACAGGGACCTCCTCCAGGGAGCGTGGGTGGGCGCTGGGCCTCCCGCAGCTGGGGCCCCTGCCCCCCCTGCCCCTTCGTCTCCCCGTCTCTGAACAAGGCGAGGCCCCTGTCTCTGGGAGGACGGCGACACCCCTGCCCCGCTTTCTGAGTCTCACGCCGATGCTGGGGCGCGGGCATGAGAGGCAGCATGGCATTGTTTAACAGGACTGCACCGAGGGGCAGCCTCAGTTTCCCCCACGCAGAGATGATGACGGACCCGTCAGGGGAGGGCTGCAGCGGCAGGCTTGGAGGGCACCGCCGACTCGGGCTGGCGGGGATCTGCCTGCGCCGGGCCCGGGTTCGGGCCCTGACACTTGTCCCGAAGGCCAGGGGTCCAGCGGTGCTCCCGGCACAGAGGAGGCGCCTCCCAGGAGGCCCCACGCTTGTGTGCGGCTGGCCTGGGCGTGGGGCTGGGACTGTAAGGAGTCGCCCAGGTCTTCCACTTGACGTTTCAGGGAGGCTTGGGGGCCGGTGTGTGGACAGGCGGGAGCTGGCCTGGCCTTCCTGGCTGAGCTGGGGGGCAAGTCTTCAGCTCCGGCGGGGAGTTCGGGTGTTGGGGCTGGGAGGCTGAGGCTCAGTGAGGGTTGATGACGGCAGCAGGCTGGATTGGGGGCTGGGGTCATGACAGCTCAGGGCTCGTACTGGGTGGCCGTGCCCTGGGCCCTGGGCTGCAGTGGGTCCCGGGACTCCCTGGGGCTGCCTTGGGCACCTCTTTTCTCTCAGGAGGGAGTCAGGCTGCCCAGGGCCCCACGGAGACAGTCTCCAGGTGGCCCCCAGCAAGGCATGCCGTTAAAGGGGCCAGAGAGAGTCCGGGGCCTGAGGAGGACGGCCCGGCAGGGTTGGGTGAGGACCTGCGTGTGTGGCCCCGGGCGTCAGGGGCCGGCAGGGGCCAGGTGTCCGGCCCCAGCCCTGTGCCCTGTCCTCACACTGGAGCCAGGGCGGTGGGTGCAGGGTGGGGGCAGCGAGGCCCTCCAGGTCCTGTTCTGTGGTGAATTTCACAGACGCCTTCAGAATGAGAAAACCAGAGAGCGAACGTGCCCCCTTAGAGGAGCGGGTCGTTGCTTCAGGTTGTTTTCTGTAGAACGTGGTCGCCGGGTCCCTTTCCTCCCATAGGAGGGTGGGGTAGGCGGCATCCCCCAAATCTCATTGAACTTAATAAAGTCAGGCAGGGGCTCTGATGCTGGTGCCCATCTCGGAGCAGCGGGGTAGGTTCCAGAGTCCTGCCAGCCCAGTCTGCTGGGAGCCGTGGCCCGCAGTGGGACAGCCAGGAGTGGACCGCTCTGTGGGCCCTCCCCCTCTGGCGGCTGGAGACTGGCCGGCAGGGGCAGTCTGCGCCCCTCCTTGGCCCTCATCTGTTGGGGTCAGCTTCCCAGGTAGCTCCCGAGACTGATGGCAGGGTGTCAGCCCCACCTCGCAGCCTCATGGGTGTGGGTGCGTTTGGGGGTTCTGGCTCTCCGGCCAGGAGGGGCTTGGAGGGAGCTGTGAGAGAGAGCGGGGAGGGAGAGTCTGACAGAGGGCATGAGGTGCGCTCTGGGAGCTAGCAGGTGCCTGCAGGATCAGGACCCCCGCCTGTCCCCATCCAGGGAAGCTGCGCCCAGAGGGCAAAGGCAGGGCTTGGGGCCTGGGCAGGGAGTCTGGACAGAGTGTCTGCCCTGACCCGAGCAGTCTGCAGTGGTGGCCAGCTAGGGACGGCCTTTCTGGGGTGGGAGTGTTGTTGGTCCCCAAGCCCACTCACCCCCAGGGAGCCTCCAAGGCCAGGCATTCACTGAGAGCCCTGAATACAAGCCTGGACAGAGGCTGAGTCAGTGTCTGCATGACCACAAGGCCCGGGGCTCTGGGCTGGACAGGTCATGGTGGGTTCCACGAGGCCATGTCCCAGCCAAGCCGCCTGCCTGTGCCAACAGATCCAAGCCAGGCCGGCCCCCTGGGCCTGCGTCACACGTTCAGGCCTTTATTGCAGCCCAGGGCGGCTGGGCATTGACTAGGCGGGTCAGGAAGCCCAGGGAGGAAGAGGCCCAGATGCTGAGTGGTGGCGAGCTGGGCTGCTGGTCAAGATCAGCTGCGCCCACTGTGGCCAAGAGGCAGGGAAGCCTGAGGCCCAGGGGCACACAGGTCAGCAGTGCTTTGGGGACCAGGCCGGAGCTTGGAGCCTTGAGAGGTTGGATAGAAAAACTCCTGAGGCCAGAGCCCGGCACTGGGGGGTCAGCACCAGAGGGAAGGCCTGCCTCAGCTGGCGGCCACCGGCCCGGCCCCTCGGCACCCTGCAGGACAGCGCTCACTGCGGCTCCTGTGGGCCTGGGCCTGCCCTGATGTGCTTTACCTTCCTCCTCAGGCCAGTGGGAGCCGCCTGGTCACCCACCCAGGGCTCCTCTGCAGGGCGCGGCCTCTCGAAGACATCGCCAGGCTGGGAGCACTCCGTCCCGGCCACAGAGCCTCAGCCCTGCCAGGTCTGGGAGCCCAGGGCTCCGCGCACACACACGCCCTGTCCTGGCCTCTCCTGAGCCCGCCCTCCAGCCGCACCCCCTCATTAGTCCGAGGCAGTGACCCTGGAAGACACACGGGAGGAGGGAGGGGAAGGGAAGGCCCGGCCATGGCTGCTCCTAGGCCCCTGCCGGGCTCCTGAGGCCGGGAGGGCGCGGCCCTTCTAGGACGGTGGGGCCCTCTGCCCGTCGCCCTGCCCTCACCCTCCGGCGTGGCGCCGGGGTGGCCAGCTGCTCCCCCAGGCTGTGTCCCCCGGCCCTGGGAGGGGCCCTGCCCATGCCGCCAGGGCTCTAGGGACGCAGGCTCGGGTGCCCTCCCACGCCGCGTGCTTCTGCCTGGGTCTGGGCACTGGAGCCTCCTGACCCAGCTCCGCCGGGGGCAGAGTGCGCCGAGCCTCTGCGAGGGCATGCCCCGGAGGGCGCAGGTCCAGTCGGCTGCCCCACCCCTCCGGCCCAGCCCGGCGCCCTTGCTCCCCGATCTGGTGCCCCGAGCAGCCCCCCTGGTCGGCGGCCCCCGCCATGGCCGAGCACCTGGAGCTCCTGGCAGAGATGCCCATGGTGGGCAGGATGAGTACACAGGAGCGGCTGAAGCATGCCCAGAAGCGCCGTGCCCAGCAGGTGAAGATGTGGGCCCAGGCTGAGAAGGAGGCCTGGGGCAGGAAAGGCCACAGGCAGCGGCCGAGGAGGGAGGCGGCCGTCAGCGGGCCGCAGAAGCGGGTCCTCTTCCCTGCCAGCGTCACCCTTCTGGAGGCTGCTGCCCGAAATGACCTGGAGGAGGGTGAGTGTGGCTGGCCCCAGGGCAGTGCGCTGCCGGCAGCCCTGGCCCCGCCAGCCCGGGGCAGGCCTTGGGAGGCCGTCTCATGGGGACCTGGGGTCTGGCCCAGCTCCCTCAGCTGTGGGCTCCCGGTGACGGTGACAGGGCGGCATGCGGGGCCCTGCTGCGGGCGTGTGGCTCCGAGGAGCCTGCAGTGCGCAGGGTGTGGCTCTGCTGGGCCGGGGTGGCCCGGAACCTTCCACCTCTTGTCAGAAGGGTCCTGGCCACCACCTGCTTGGGTCTTGAGCTGCCGCCTCTGGAAAGGAGGCCAGTAACACCCACCTGGGCACGCCGGCCCGGTCTCCTTCTCCCCTCTCTGCCTCCTGGCTCGAGGCCAGGGCTCAGCCTTGGGCAGACTCCTCGCCCTTCCGCACTCAACGGCCCCTCTGCTGTCCCAGACAGACTTTTACGGGCTCTTCTGCCCCCTTCCAGGGCCGAGGCGTCTGCTGCAGAGCCTGGGGTGCAGAGGGCCCGAGGCAGGGATCACGCAGGGCGTGGTTGGGTGTGCCCCAAGCCAGGGCACAGGGAAGTGTGGGAAGGCGGATGTGTCCTCATGCCGCCTGGGGAACGGCTGGGGAGTGCTCGGAGGCCCCCAGTGACCCTGGTGAGAGCCTGGAACAAGCTAGCACTGCTGACGAGAAGTGAGGGCGGAGACCAGCTGTGCTCGTGGGGAGACCCTGGCGGGAGCAGGCCAGGGTGCCTCAGGCCCACAGTTCAGGCTACGGAGGGGCAGGGCGTCTGCTGTGGGGAAGCGGCTGCAGGCACCAGGGAAGGGGCGTGGGGACGGAGCAGACTGCCAGTGCGGGGGGCGAGGGGTGCAGGAGGCATGGGAGGGGCTTGGGGGGCAGTCGGGGGCCCAGCAGGGTCTGCTCTCAGACAGGAGGGGTTCATTCTGGGAGGCTGAGGGCTGGGGTGCCATGGCTCCAGAGGGGTGGGTCCTGCTGGGGGCTGGAGGCAGACAGATGCCGTGCCGGCCCCTGAGCCCCGGGCACGGGCTCTGGCGTCCTTCCTGCACCCCCCGTGCCATCGTCTTCCTCGTCCTCTGCTCCCCTGGTGGCAGCCCCCGTCAGCCTAGGCCCTGAGGTGCGGGACTGACCACGCCTCCCCCTTCTTGTAGTCCGCCAGTTCCTCGAGAGCGGAGTCAGCCCTGACCTGGCCAATGAGGACGGCCTGACCGCCCTGCACCAGGTCAGCCGAGTGGGGATGGGGGAGGGTGCTGGCCGGAGCTGGTGCTCAGGCCACCCCATTTGCAGAGCTGCATTGATGACTTCCGGGAGATGGTGCAGCAGCTCCTGGAGGCCGGGGCCAACGTCAACGCCCGCGACAGCGAGTGCTGGACACCCCTGCATGCCGCGGCCACCTGTGGCCACCTGCACCTGGTGGAGCTGCTCATTGCCCGGTAGGGCCCCGCGGGGGCACGTGTGGCACGCGTGCCTGTCGGGCTGGGGCTGCGGCCACCAGGGCGGGCAGGGCCGTCCCCGCGGAGCTGGGGGTCTCGTGCCCAGGGGTCTGCGCTCGCGTCCCCTGCGTCCGCTTGCCTTTGCCACTGCCCATGTCCTGGCACGGACACTGCGACCCCAAGGGAATGAGCATGTGTGGTCGTCTGCCCACCTAGCTGCTCACCCCCGTGTCCTCCCACCAGGCGCCATTAGGAATTTGGGCACTCCTGAGGGTAGGCCTTGACCTCCAGCTCTGGCCTCCTGCCCCAGGGTCTGTACAGAGAAACGCCATTCTGGTCAGGGGTGAGGGCAGAATTGGCAAGGAGGAAGTGGGAACCTTTAACGGGACGATGGTCAGGACAGGGCTCCTGACCACCCGACTCAGCGAGTGTGCAGGTGGTCAGCTTCACCAGGACCCAGGGGTGTCTTTCTGTGGCGTCTCGACCCTGACCCTCTAGTGGGGTGCATGGTTAGGGGCTCAGGCTGTCCGGGGAAAGGTGGGGGCGTTCACATGTGTGTATGTGTGTATGTGGGGGTGAGCGGTCCTGGGGCCTCAGGGGTTGTGCACAGGGCAGCCCCAAGACCCAGCCCCTGGTCTCCACAGCGGGCACCGCCCTGGGCTCTGGGCCCCTCCCACTCAGGCTGCGTCCCCTGTGAGGGCTCTGCCGGGTGCTCCTCCTCCCACACCTGCTCCCTGGGGCCTCCAGAGTCCCGGCACCACCACACGCCCCAGGCAGGCAGGCTGGCCCACTGTGCACCCTCACGGGGGCAGACGGGTCCCAAGAATCTGGAGACACAGGTGGACACTGCAGCAGGACACCACCTGGCATGAGGACAGGGTCCAGGGCATCTGGGGCCTGGGCCTCCCCATCATTGGCCCCGATGTCCCAGCTCTAGGCTGAGGGCTTTATAGACGGCCGGCCTCTGGGAGGGGCCTCGCGGCCAGCGCCCTGTCCACCTCCCTGCAGTGGTGCCGACCTCTTGGCTGTCAACACTGACGGGAACATGCCCTACGACTTGTGTGAGGATGAACAGACGCTGGACTGCCTCGAGACAGCCATGGCCGGCCGCGGTGAGTCCCGCCCCGCCTGGCCGCCTGGGGGGTGGGTGCGCTAGCTGTGAGCGGGTTACCCTGCAGGCATCACCCAGGACAGCATCGAGGGGGCCCGGGCTCTGCCGGAGCTGCACATGCTGGAGGACATCCAGAGCCTGCTGAGGTTGGGGGCTGACCTCGACGCCCCTGGGGACCATGGCGCCACACTGGTGAGGACGCAGCTGCGTGGGACCCAGGCGGTGGAGGGTGCTGCGGGGGGGAGGCGGCCGGACTCAGGGCGGCGCCGTTTGCAGCTGCACGTCGCAGCTGCCAGCGGGTTCGGCGAGGCCGCTGCCCTGCTCCTGGAGCACCAGGCCAGCCTGAGCGCCAAGGACTGCGACGGCTGGGAGCCGCTGCACGCCGCCGCCTACTGGGGACAGGTGCGCCGGGTGCTGGGGCGGCTGGGGGGCGGCCGGGCCCGCAGCTCCGCGGCCTTCAGCAGCCTGGGCTCTCGCCCACAGGTGCATCTGGTGGAGCTGCTGGTGGCACATGGGGCCGATCTCAATGGGAAGTCTCTGACGGATGAGACGCCTCTGGGTGAGCTGGTAGCTCAAAGACGCTCACGGGCCCCCGCCCCCGGGCAGCGGACCAGGCCGAGGGCTCCCTTGACCCCTCCGCTCACTTGCCCCCAGACGTGTGCGGGGACGAGGAGGTCCGGGCCAAACTGCTGGAGCTGAAGCACAAGCATGACGCGCTCCTGCGCGCCCGCGGTCGCCCGCGCTCTCTGCTGCGCCGCCGCACCTCCAGCGCCGGCAGCCGCGGGTGAGTGCCGCGTCCCTGCCCTGCGGGGCCCCGCCCCGTCTTTGCCCCGCTGACGTCAGCAGGGCCCGAGGTGCCCGCTGGAGACGCCCCCCCAGTCTGCGGGGGATGGTGTCTCCCCCGCACCTCAGTCTGCCCTCTCCCAGGAAGGTGGTGAGGCGGGTGAGCCTGACCGAGCGCACCAGCCTATACCGCAAGGAGCACGCCCAAGAGGCCATCGTGTGGCAGCGGCCGCCGCCTGGCAGCCCCGAGCCGCCTGAGGAGGACGAGGACCGCCAGACGGACTCGGAGCTCGGGCCCCCGCCCTCCCAAGTGAGCTCCGCCCCACTGTGGGGCAGGCACGTGGCCCTGTGCGCATGCGCCCGCAGAGGCCCGGGGTCAGCTCCTGCCCCTGGACTAGCATGCGGCGGGAGGGCGAGGGGGGCGGCACATAGAGCCCTCCTGATGGCCTCCGCTGTCCCCACAGGAGGACCCCGAGGCATCCAAGGCACACAATGGCCGAGCAGGCAGCCCTGCTGGTCGTCACCTGTACTCCAAGAGGCTGGACCGGAGTGTCTCCTACCAGCTGGGCCCCCTGGAGGGCACGGCCGCTGACGCCCTGACGCGTGCCAAGGCCCACCACACCCTGGCAGAGCTCAAGCGCCAGCGCGCCGCCGCCAAGCTGCAGCGCCCCGCATCCGAGGGGCCGGAGGCCCCAGAGTCCTGCCCGCCTTCAGACCCCGAGACGCCCCAGCCCGAGCAAGGCCCCAGGCCTGATGCAGACCCGCCCCTGCTCAAGCTCACGGCCCCCATGGAGGAGGCCCCCGTGGAGAAGAAGCCATGCTGCGTGCTTATGTGAGGGGCTGGGGCTCAGGGTGGCGCAGTCCTGCCTCAGGGCTCCTGCCTCGGAGACCTTGCTGTGCCTCTGTGGGCGGGCAGCCGGTGAGGGGCCTCTGGCTCCCCCCATCTGGGATCCCATCTCCTCAGCCACAAACAGACCTGAGGCAGAAGCCACACCTGGGGGGCCCGACTGCAGAGACCTCATTTCATCCTGTGATTCTTGATAAAGGGCTGTTCTGCCACCTGCCTTGTGTGTCTCGGCTGGGCCACCGTCCCTGCAGTGGGTTCTGCTGTGCGGCTGGGCTTGGGGGAGCAGTCCCTGTGAGCACCCGCCGGGGGCCTGTCAGTGCCCGCCGGGGCTTGCTGGCGGTGGCCCGGCCCTGCATGGGAGTGAAGCCTCCTCCCCTGAGCAAGAAGCATGGCATCTGCTGCACCCTTCCCCGCCCCCCCTCAGCCTCCCAGAGACCCTTCCACAGCTCTGCCTTCCTGAGAGGAGCAGGGAGCCTCAGAAGGGCGCTCCTTGGGGCTCAGGGCTGGGGGAGTCCCTGTTAGAGGAGAGGCTGTACAAGGCTGTTGTCGGGAACCTCCCGGGGGCCGGCCCCCTGTTCCTGGCATGCACCCGATCCTGGCGCCCGGCTGCCAGCTTTTGCCTGGACTGGCAAAAGGGGCCAGCAGTTGGCCACTCAGGCTCTGAGCTGGCTGGGCATGATGTGTGAGGGCGACAGGGGCCCCTTAGGGGCCTCGAGTGGGAGGACTGAGGGAACCGCCGGCTCCTCTGTCCACGGCGGGCAGCTCTGCGTGGCCACCGGTGCTGGGTGGCATGGGCTCAGGTCACCTTCCCCTCTCCACGCAACACCGACCGGGTCAGCCCAGTGTCCGCAGGGCCCGTCCTTCCCTGACCGTTGGTGGTTGGAGGGGTGTCCAGCTAAGGAGAGGGCCAGATAGGCTGCAGGTTAAATTTAGTGTGTGGAGCAGTGCAGCTGCCCCAGGTCCACTTGCCACCTCTGCTGCCCCTTGGGCTCCGCTGCCAGGGGGCGGGCGGGGCTGGCTCCGCCTGAGGCCGGACCGCATTAACCTGTACTCTGGCCTGCGGGCCAGAGGGACAGGCCTGCAGCAGGGAGTCCGCAGTGGCAGCGAGCGGAGCAGAGCAGAAAGGTGCGAGGTGAGAAGCCAGCCGCCTGGGCTCCTGTGGTTTTCCTCTCAGCCAAGGAGCCTGGGAACCTTCCCCTCCATCAGCCGGGCCCTGTCCCTGACCCTCCCGCGCCCGCTGCGGGAGCCACCACTGGGAGGAGCCTGGGACCCTTCCCCTCCACCAGCCGGGCCTGTCCCTGACCCTCCCGCGCCCGCTGCGGGAGCCACCACTGGGAGGAGCCTGGGACCCTTCCCCTCCACCAGCCGGGCCCTGTCCCTGACCCTCCCGCGCCCGCTGCGGGAGCCACCACTGGGCAGGGCCTGCGGGGGTGGGGCCCTGAGGGCCTATCCCTGCCTGCTTCCCACTCTCTCCACCAGTCAGGAGCAAAGGAAGTAGGCTGAGTGACCGCTGGTGGCGTGGCCCCAAGGGCAGCCCCAGGCTGGCCTGGCGAAAGGGCACACTGCAGCCCAGAGCAGCGAGGTGTCTGAGGGCCCTTCCCTGACACCACAGCCCAGAGACTCTGGCCTTGCAGACAGAATGGGGCCCAAGGTCCAGCCCCTGGGCCAGGTGTGGGGGGAGGTGGAGCCCCTGGTATGAATGCCTCACTCCCCTCCCCAGATACCCACGATTCCTGAGACCTGGCTGTTATCTGGGATGTAGGCCTGCCAGAGTAAGCAAGGATGAGGGGCGTCTGCTGAGCCCTGCTGGGTAGACCTGAGGCCCCAGGCTCCACTCGCCACTCAGAGTCAGCCCTGCCCAGCTCTGTCAACTGCCTCCCCTTCCCCAAACCGTCCCTCAAAGCCTCTCGAAGTTTCCGTCTGTCCCTACCCCCCATGTGGGTCTCCTGCTCCCGTCATGGAGACACTGGGCAGGCACCGGGCCTCGCCCCAAGCCCCGCCTGCCTCCTCACCCACTCCCTGTGGCTCCCTGGGGCAGAGCTGTGCCCAGATGAGTGGGGCGGGCCCGGTGTCCCCAGCTCCTCCTCCAGCCCTTTCTGTCCCTTTCAGTGGGGCCAGCAGGCTGTGGTGAAGAGGGCGCCCTCTTATCTTGAGCCCTCCTCCCCAGCCTGGCCACTGAGCCTGGACCCAGCTGCCTTCACCCCACTTCCGGACTGTGCCACCTCCTGAGCCTCCTTCCTGCCTGGTCTGAGCAGGGTCATGGCCTTGAGAACAGGTGACCACAGCCAGGCTGCAATGACAGGGGTAAAGGAAAAGGTGTTGACGCTGGATACCATGAACGCGAGCATTCGGAGGGTGGAGTACGCCGTTCGTGGCCCCATTGTGGTGCGCGCCCTGGAGCTGGAGCAGGAGCTGCGCCAGGTACGCCCTGGCCCCCGCCCCGGCCCTCCCGCTGCGCCCAGGCCGTCCTGTGGGCCCCATTCCCCACGTCGCATGGGACAAGGGCCTGCGGGAGTCATGAGGCCTGTTCTCACCGTCTGCGCCTCCCACCCAGGGTGTAAAGAAACCCTTCACTGAGGTCATCCGTGCCAACATCGGGGACGCCCAGGCCATGGGGCAGAAGCCCATCACCTTCCTGCGCCAGGTGAGGCCCCCACTGCCCTGGCGCCCCTCTCCAGTCAGCCACGTGCCGTGGCCTCAGCCCTCACTCCTCCCAGGTCCTGGCCCTCTGCGCCCACCCGGATCTCCTGAACAGTCCCGACTTCCCAGAGGACGCCAAGAGAAGGGCGGAGCACATCTTGCGGGCGTGTGGGGGCCACAGCCTAGGTAGGAGCCAGCGCCAGGACCGGCCCCAGCCCCAGGGAGGGGCAGGAGCTGGAGGGAGGCTCTCTCTGGAGGAGGGGGGTGAGCTGGCCCGGCGTCTGGAAGGGGAGGATCACTTCCCGAGGCCTGTGAAGGGACCGCAAGTGTCCTTCCTTGTCCTGCCCTGTCCCCGGCCCAGGAGCTTACAGCATCAGCTCCGGCATCCAGCTGATCCGCGAGGACGTGGCGCGGTACATCCAGCAGCGTGACGGAGGCATTTCTGCAGACCCCAACAACGTCTTCCTGTCAACGGGGGCCAGCGACGCCATCGTGGTAGGCCAGAGCCAAGGCAGGACACTGAGGCTCTTTGTGTGCGGCCGGGTGCAGCCCCTGGCCCCGCCGACACCGCCTCCCCATCCTGCCCACAGACAGTGCTGAAGTTGCTGGTGGCCGGTGAGGGTCGCACGCGCACAGGAGTGCTCATCCCCATCCCTCAGTACCCGCTGTACTCGGCCGCGCTGGCCGAGCTGAACGCGGTGCAGGTGGACTACTACCTGGACGAGGAGCGTGTCTGGGCGCTAGACGTGGCCGAGCTGCGGCGCGCGCTGCGCCAGGCGCGTGAGCATTGCCGCCCGTGCGTGCTCTGCGTGATCAACCCCGGCAACCCCACCGGTGCGCCGCCCGCCCCCGCCCCCACCCACCCCCCGCCCTCACGCGCCAGGGCCAGCCCGCCCCCCACGGCCCCGTGAAGAGGGGTGCGTGCTCTGGGCTGACCCGACATGCCGCGTCCCCCGCGCCCCAGGGCAGGTGCAGACCCGCGAGTGCATCGAGGCCGTGATCCGCTTCGCCTTCGAAGAGCGCCTCTTCCTGCTGGCTGATGAGGTGCCGGGGGGGGCGTGTGGGCTGTCGGGGGTGGGGGGGTGGGGAGCAGCAGCGGGCGCCCCTGGTGACGCTGTCACCCATCCAGGTGTACCAGGACAACGTGTATGCCGAGGGCTCGCAGTTCCACTCGTTCAAGAAGGTGCTCACGGAAATGGGGTCGCCGTACGCGGAGCAGCAGGAGCTCGCCTCCTTCCACTCGGTCTCCAAGGGCTACATGGGAGAGTGCGTATGGGCCGTGTGCACGGGGGGGCGCGGCCCGGCCGGCCACCTCTGCTGGCCACCTCTGCCGGCTGCGCCTCGACACCCGCCCTCCTCCGCAGGTGCGGGTTCCGCGGTGGCTACGTGGAGGTGGTGAACATGGACGCCGCAGTGCAGCAGCAGATGCAGAAACTGATGAGCGTGCGGCTGTGCCCGCCGGTGCCCGGCCAGGTCCTGCTCGACGTGGTGGTCAGCCCGCCTGCGCCCTCGGACCCCTCCTTCGCGCAGTTCCAGGCAGTGAGCGGGAGCGGCGGGGAGGGGCGGCTGGGGCCGGAGCCGGCAGGGCCAGGGCGCTGCCCTGATGGCTCTGCCCTCTGCAGGAGAAGCAGGCAGTGCTGGCGGAGCTGGCAGCCAAGGCCAAGCTCACGGAGCAGGTCTTCAACGAGTCTCCCGGCATCCGCTGCAACCCGGTGCAGGGCGCCATGTACTCGTTCCCACGAATCCAGCTGCCCCCACGTGCGGTTCAGCGCGCTCAGGTGCGGCGTCTGCTCGGTGGGCCGGCGGGTGGGGCAAAGCCCAGTCTCATCTCCTGCCCTGACCTCCCGTCCTGACCCACCGTCTCAGGAGCTGGGCCTGGCTCCCGACATGTTCTTCTGCATGAGCCTGCTGGAGGAGACCGGCATCTGCGTGGTGCCCGGCAGCGGCTTTGGGCAGCGGGAAGGCACCTACCACTTCCGGTGAGGCCCTGCCATGCAGCCCCTACCCGCGGCCCCCACCCCCTTTGCTTACCTTCCTCCCCAATTTAGGATGACCATTCTGCCGCCCATGGAGAAGCTGCGGCCCCTTCTGGAGAAGCTGAGCCAGTTCCACACCAAGTTCACCCAGGAGTACTCCTGAGGGACCAGGCCAGGGACCCCGACTGACAGTGCCTAGTCCAGTGCCCTCTGGACTTGCCGCCTGTGAGGCTGGGCCCTGGCCTCTCTCAGGCCCCTAATAAAGCTGTGAGACAGCCCGACTGCCAGGAAGCAGTGGTAGTGTGTGCCTTTCCCACCTTTGTCTCCTGAGTGCCTTTTTTGCCGGCCTGGGGACTCAGCCTGGAGCGAATGCTGCTCTGCCCTCAGGAGCAGTGGTCCAGGAGAGCTCACAGAGGAGGCTGCCTGCATCCCCTGTGCCTCCCTGGGCTCAAGGAGGAAGTCTTAGCTCTCCTCCTAATGGCTGCCTGGGGCTGCTAGTGGAAAATCCCTGCCAAGGTCTTGCCCTGCTTGTGTGGTTTGAAGTGTGTGGTGAGCGTGTGCGATCTCCTAGTACAAATGCAGCCCTTGGGCTCGGGGAGGGGGAGGGCGGAAACCCCACCTGAGCTGGAGCACCTGAGGACATCTTACCTGAGGTAAGATGCTGAGTGAGTGGCACCCTTGGAAGAGCTGGGCTGGAAGACCCAGCCGGGGCAGATGGACAGCCCTGTGTCCTCATCCCCGGAACATGGGGATGAGCACCTGCTGTGTTCACACCCGACAGTGTCGTGGGTCACTGCGCAAGTGGTCCTCGGGGTAGAAACGTAGCCCCTATTTTATACACAAGGAAACATGGGCTCCCAACACATGTAGAAGTGGCCTTGGCTGCTGAGAAAGTGCCTTGGTTCACGTGCCTGCGGGTGGGTACAGGGCTTGAGCCAGCCTTGGGCCCACGGCTGGGAGACAGCGTGGGCCAGGGCTCTGGTTCTCTGCTCACTGGCAATGCAGTTCTTGCTCACGGCCTTGCTTCCGTGCCTCCTCTGGGCAGCAGAGGCGGCAGGGACCCCACATTCAGCTTCCTTTGGGTGGGCCTCTTTGTCAGCAAGGCCACCTGGAGTCAGGCAAGATCTGGGCTTGTCTCTGGACGCTAAAGTGTGTTGCAGGCGGCAGCTGGCTGAGCCTGGGGCCTGACCTTTGCACAAACCCGCCTTCTATGGTCCTCTGTGGCCACTGGTTTGGGGAGGGAGCGCTGCTGAAACCACAGGCATAGCGACGTGAGGGTCCAGGGGCAGAAGCACGCCGCAGAGCTCAGCGGAACCTTAACAGGCCAGCTCCCGTTGGGGCTGCTGTGGAGATCCTGCACCACCACAAAAAGCTAGCTCAGGTGAGATACTAAGAAGCACTATTGGAGATTTAGGGTCTAGGTCCAGGTGGTGGGGGCGGGGGCAGGTCTGATCACCCTGGGAGGTGCCAGCATGGGTTTGCCGCATACTACGTTTTATGCTGTCTGTGCTTGGTGCCGCAGCTGCCGGCCGGCCGCCCGGCCAAGGACTCCAGCCGGGGCCCACAGCACACCGGCAGCACCCAGGTTGGCCGCTGGGGGCGCCCGAGGGTGTCCGGCGCTCTGGCCCGCTCGCGTGCTCTATGGCCCCGCGTCGCTCGGCTGCGCTCCGGGCAGAATGGTGTTGGAGCGGAGGACGGCCTGCGGGCCTAGGCATACGAGCGCCCTCAGGACGCGAGGCCGTGAGTGCGGGCGCTAGCCACTCCAGCCCCAACCCCGCCCGGCCCCGTCCAAAGGCAATGCGGCCCTGTGGCCCCTGACCCCACCCTCACTGGGTTAGGCCACACGCCCACTCGCAACCGCCCTACCCCGGACTCTAAGCGGACCTCGGATCCCACCCCAGACTCGGCCTTGGACTCAGCCGCAGCTGCCAGGGCCTGGGCTCCAGCGACCCCGCGGGCTGGCCCTGGGCCGGACACTCCGGATCATGCACGGGAAGCTGCTGCTGCTGGCTGGTCTCTACCTGGTGCAGGGCCTGCCCTATGGGCTGCAGTCTGGCCTGCTGCCCATGCTGCTGCGAGCTGGTGGTCTCTCCCTGACACGCGTGGGACTGGCCAAAGTGCTGTATGCGCCGTGGCTGTTCAAGCTGGTGTGGGCCCCACTGGTGGACACGCGGGGCTCCCCAAGGGCCTGGGTGGTGTTCAGCACAGCTGCTTTGGGCCTGCTGTGTGGGCTGCTGGCAGCCCTGCCTCCCGCCGAAGCTGGCCAGGCTGGGCTGCCTGTCACTGTGGCAGGGCTGCTTCTGCTGCTGAACCTGGGTGCTGCGGTGCAGGATGTGGCCCTGGACGTGCTGGCCGTGCAGCTCCTGGAGCCAGCAGAGCTGGGGCCTGGCAACACCGTGCAGGTGGTCGCTTATAAGCTGGGGTCGGTGCTGGCGGGCGGTGGGCTGCTGGCCCTTGTGCCCACCCTCTCCTGGCCCCTGCTCTTTCTGCTCCTGGCCGCCACCTACTGGCTGGCTGCTGCCCTGGCCTGGGCTGCGCCGGCCTTGCAGCAACTGCCGGGGCCTCAGCCCTCAGAACTCCCCGCACACACCCCGCGCCTTCTGCGGGACTTGCTGGCCGTGTCGGGGACCCCGTGGATGGCAGGCTTCGCGCTAACTTACAAGCTGGGTGAGTGAGGCCTTGAGTCAAGCAACGGCAGGGGTGGCAGCCCGGGGAACTTCAGGTGGGTCCTCTGGAGCCCAGGAGCCCGCTTGTGGGGCTGCCTTCTTTCTGGGGTGTGACCTGAGGGCTGGAGCCGAGCCTGGCTCTGTTGCTGGGCCGTGCCTTTCTCCAGCTCTACCTCCACGGCCACTGAGCTCCAGCCACAAGCTCCTGTTCGCTCTGGCCCTGAGCTTGGCTGATGCCCAATGAACACTCTCCCGGGACCTGTGGCCAGGACAGAGGGCAGCAGCCTGGCTGGGGGGCATGACAGGCCCCAAGTAGAGACAGGAGGCAGACTCCCTGGTTCATGTTCTCCCCACAGGTGAGCAGGGCGCCAGCAGCCTGTTCCCACTGCTCCTGCTGGACCGAGGCCTCTCTGCCCCAGAGCTGGGGCTGTGGAATGCTGTGGGCGCCGTGGCCTGCTCCATTGCTGGCTCGTTCCTGGGTGGGGCCCTGCTAGCCAGGCACCGGTGAGCCTTCCTGAGCCTGCCCTGTCCGCCTGCTCACCCCTGGCCTGCCTCACACCCCGGCCCGTCCCTCCTCCCCACCACAGGCAGCTGCTGCCCCTGCTGCGGTCAGTGCTGCGGCTCCGCCTTGGAGGCCTCGCCTGCCAGAGCGCCCTGCTCTTCTACCTGGAGGCCCCAGGGGCCAGGCTGGGCCCAGGCACAGTTCTGAGAGGTGAGGGGCTGGCCACGGGGGGAGCAGCACAGAGTCCCGGGCCCTGCTGATCTGGGCCCTTCCAGGGGCAGCCTTGCTGAGTCTGTGTCTGCAGCACTTCCTGGGGGGCCTGGTCACAACCGCCACCTTCACACTGATGATGCGCTGCAGCCAGCTGGCACCCAGTGCCCTGCAGGTGAAGAGCATGGCTGGGGCATGGAGGGTGCAGGGCTGGGTCCAAGCAAGTCCTGACCTAATCGCTGCCTGCCCTCCCCCCCGCCATCTCAGGGCACACACTATAGCCTCCTGGCCACCCTGGAGCTGCTGGGGAAGCTGCTGCTGGGCACGCTGGCCGGAGCCCTGGCCGACAGCCTGGGGCTGCACTGCTGCTTCTCCCTGTTCCTGGCTCTCTCGGCCATGCCCATTCTGTACCTGAGCCTGGCACCTGGCAGCCTGGCTTGAGCTGGGCAAATATACTAGCCAATAAAGATGAGCAAGACTGTGGCCTTGCTGTGTGTGTTTGGGATGAGTGGGGTCCTCTGACTGTGGGCACCGCCCCACCAGAGAAGAGAGTCCCTAAAAACAGTTTAAGTTTTTTATTTTGCATTTTGGGGCTTCCGTGTCCCCACATCCCAAGCAATGGGCTTGGCCAAGGTGGGCACTGTCTTGGCCAGCCGCGTCCCCTTGTCTTTGCCTTCATGAGCTGCTGCACACGACACTCTCCGTGACGCAACATGGAGCCACTGACGCCTGAGCCGGCAACATGGGGAGCTTGCCCGAGGCAGGTGGTCAGCGGCCCCACAGCAGGACCTCCTCTGTGGCCAGCTGCATCAGGGTGTGGAAATTCAGGTGCAGGTACTTCCTCCAGAAGCGACGGTCCCGCCCATACACCTGGGCCGGGTAGCAGGGACTTCCTGCAGTAGGAGGGGACATGTGGCCCTGAGCACTGCCACCAGCTGACTGGGCACCCAGCCTGTGCCTACCGGGGCGGAGCCTTCCCGGCCTCACCAATGCCATGGAAGATGCGGGCCACAGCCCTGCCTGAGAACCGCTGCTCCGGCCATGAGGACAGGAAATGGCGGATGTCCCTGCGGATCTGGACCTCCCAGTCCTGGAGCTGTGGGCAGCAGTGCATCAGGCTGACCCAAGCTTCCAGGGCCCCAGACCCTCTGTGCAACCTCCAGGAGGGGCTGGCACTCACCCTGGCCTGCTCCGGCTCTGGGCCCTGCTCGTCCCCTGAGCCCTCTAGCCCATCCTCCTCGAAGTACTGGCTGAGCAGAGCCTTGAGCCTGGCGCTGTGCTCCTCGTCTGGCTGCTCCAGGAATGGCCCGCAGCTGGGGAGGGCCATGCTGCGGCAGGAGGAGCTCGTTAGAGCGGCCCGCCTGGCACAGGGCAGCCCCAAGCCCTGTCCATCCACTCCCGCACCTGCGGAAGGCCTGGAAGGTACGGTGCAGGCAGGCCAGGGCCTCCCGCTCTCGGGCCTGCACGCAGCCATAGAGGAAGTCGCAGATCTGGTCCTTCTCCTGGACTGTCAGGTCCCCGGGGCTGTGCAAGTAGAAGGCCAGCTCCCCGAACTCCACTGTCACCCCAGTACCTCGAGGCACACCTGCCAGAGAGCGTGTCAGAAGGGGAACGTAGGCAGATGGGTGGCACACGGGGCCGGGGATGGACGCACCTGTCCGGGCCTCTGGGTCCCACTGCAGCTGGCGGAGGGCCTGTCGCACAGGGCCCAGCGCCCAGCCCATGGAGTCCACCAGCTCGACCACGTCAAACTCCACAGCACCGCCTCCCCCGCTCATCTGCTCAGGCGGCTGCTGGGCCAAGTACACAGCCAGTGGGGGACACCTGTGCCAGAAGGGACCAGTGACTAGCAGCCAGGTTCCGGCCCTGTCCTCAGCCTGGGGTAGGAAGCGTGCTCACCTGCGGGCCAGGGCCTGGAGCTGCGTGGGGCCCCCAGGGCAACGTAGGCGGCAGTGGGCGTGGGTGGGTGCCAGCAGCTCCAGCCAGTGCTGTGGGTGCAGCTCCAGGTAACACAGCAGGGTCTCAATCACTGAGAGCAGAGCGGGGATCAGCGGACGTGGGACGTGGGGTGCTCCCCGGACTCCTGCCCCAGTCGCTCACCCTCCTCAGGCAGGTCCAGGGCCTGCACCGTCGGCTGCACCGGGAGCGCCCGCTTGTGGCCGGGGCACCGGACCGTGCGCTCATTGCCCGGTGGCTTGTCCTCACTCAGGGACTCAGTCCCAAAGGCTGAGGCCGAGCGCCTGTCCTGGCTCCCGCCTCCCTCCTGCCCCGGGGGCTGGCGGGAGCAGGCGCAGGGCGGAAACGCGCGCTGCACCAGCTTCTTCACGGCGAGGAAGTCAGCGGCCCGGGCGTGCACGTGTCTGCGCAGCTCCCACAGGTCCTCGCCCTGCGGCAGAACCATCGTGAGTGCGTGGCCACGCGCTGGGCGGGGCCGGGGCAGGCCAGCGGCCTGGGCACCAACCTGGGGCTGCAGGAAGAGGTGGCAGTGTGCGGGCCGCCCGTCACGCCCGGCTCGGCCCACGGCCTGCACGTAGCTCTCGAAGCTCGGGGGCAGCCCGTGGTGCAGCACGGCCCGCACATCCGGACGGTCCAGCCCCATCCCGAAGGCCACGGTGGCCACCACCACCCGCAGCCGGCCCTCCGCGAAGGCCCGCTGCACCCGCTGGCGCGCCCGGCTGCACATGCCCGCGTGGTAGGCTTCGGCCACGGCCTCCAGGGCTCGGCCTGCGAGGCAGATGGGCGGTCAGGCAGGCGCTAACCTGGCGAGTCTGTGGGGCACAGCCTCGCCCCCACCTCACCTCCGGGCCCTGGGGCCTCACGCAGGCAGGTGCGCAGCAGAGCAGCGACACGCTCAGTGTCCTCTCGCCTGTTGCAGTAAATGATGACGGAGTCCAGGTCGCGGAAACGGTCACTCTGCAGCAGTGTCACCAGAGCCTGGGGGGAGACAGCCAGTGTGGGCAGTCTGGGGGCAGGGCTTCTACCAGGCCCAGGTGTGCACACCTACCTGGTCTGGGTCCCTGTCCATGGACACAGAGAGGTGCAAGTTGTGGGGGATGGTGACCGGTCCCCTGAGAACATGTTCCTTGGCCACGCCCAGGTGCTGGGCCACGTCCAGAGCGGTGCTATGTGTGGCTGTGGCTGTGAGACCGAGGAAGCAGCACACACCCAGGCGTTCCCGCAGCACCTGCGCAGGAGGAGCAGTAAGGACACCAGCCCAGCCCCCTGCCCTGCTCACCTGTGCCCGGACCGGGCTCACCTTGCAGATGCGCAGGTAGCAGGGCCGGAAGTTGTGGGACCACTGAGAGAGACAGTGGGCTTCGTCGATGCAGGCAAAGGCCACTGGAGGCAGCTGGGCAAGGTGAGCAGGACCTCCTGCCCCAGCCCCGACGAGCGCCTCGGGCGACAGCATCAGCACCTGCACCTGGGCTGCCCGAGCCTGAGAACGACAACATGGAGACCGCCACCCAGGGGCCTGTCCACAGCCCCCACCACTCTTCCCCCTTGAGAGTGGTCACCTTCTGCAGGGCACAGTTCCGTTGTTTCCTGCTCATGCCTGAGTGCACACAGGCTGCCTTCAGGCCTGGTGGAAGGCCGGACACCTGTAAATGCAGGGGCACAGCCTGTCGAAGGTTACTCAGCCCTGGCCCTTCTCCAAACGTCTCTCCAAGCTGCTCGGCCTGACAGTTCCTGCTGGCCCCACCCTAAGCCCTCTGAGGAGCAAATGCCCAGAACCCTGGGTGCTAGGACTAAGTTCAGAGGCACCTGGGGCGTTGGCTGAGGAGCGCTGCACTGGGGACAGCCCCTTCCCAGAGCTGCACCTCTGGGGGAAGGCCCGAGTCTGGCCGGCCACGTCCCTGCTGCCCTTAGGCCACTGCCAGGCCTGGGGCTGTGAACAGAGCGGGTGGGCCAAGAACAGCGGGCTCCTTGCAGCTCTGGGGCAGGGGTGGGGTAAGACGCAGTAGGCCAAAGGGACAGAAGAGCCGCGGTGCCTTCCTGCCTTCTGCCTGCGCTCAAGGGTCCCGTTTGCACACCTGGTCATCCATGAGTGACAGGAGAGGAGAGATCACCAGCGTGAGGCAGGGGTTTCGCCGGGCATAGAGGAGCGCAGGCAGCTGGTAGCACAAGGACTTGCCAGCACCGGTGGGCAGCACCAGCAGTGTGGACACGCCTGGGTGGGACTGAGATCAGCAGCGCTGCCCTGTGGCCCGCCTCGGCCCTGCCTCACCCCCTCTGCACCCGTGGCAGCCGTACTCACCAGACAGGACCTGCATGACTGCGCGCTCCTGCCCAGGGCGGAAGGCGTGGTACCCCAGCTGCTCCAGGGCCTGCAACACCTCAGCTGGCGCCTCTGCAGACGCAGCAGGGGGTCAGCACGGTCCCGAGGCCCCCGGCCCCTCAGTGCAGCTTCTAGGCTGGCAGGCATCTGCTCACCTGCTACCTGCCCCGAGCATCCTGGCTGGTAGAGTGGTGGCACGGGTGTGGGCGGGCAGGGTGGCCCAGGCCCAGGCTGCTCCACAGGCTGTGCATTTTCCTCACCTGCTAAGGACAGACAGCACTGGATGGTGTGGGAGCCCCAGTCTGGGCTGGCACCATCCTACTAAGATGGTCGCTGTCTAAACCTATCCCCCAGCCTATCACTCACCAGAGAGCTGAGAGCAAGCAGTGCCCACCCTCTGGGCTACTTCCTCCAACGTGGGCAGGGTGTGCATGCCATCCTCACCCTTGCCACCCTCCTTCTCGGGGGCCAGAGTAGGTTCTGGGCCAGGAATAGAGAGTTAATAGGGCTTTCTGTTTAAGTTCCTTTCCCCACCTCCTAAGAGCACAACACCCTCTCCAGGGTTTGCCCAGCCCACTACCCAGCGCAGAGGCTCCACCTGACGGGGGGCACTGGGACGCCCAGTGGCCGAGCTGTCCGCATCGGAAGCAAGAATCCTTGGTGGTGGCTCTAGGCTGACCACCCCCGAAACACTCCCCTTTCTTCTGCCACTTCTGCTTACACACCTGGGGAAAGGGCCACAAAGGAGGGTCACAAGGCAAGAGGCAGGACGGGTGACGGGCGCACCTACTGCCACCTCACCTGTTTACGGAGGAGACGGCCGCGCAGAGCTGGGCCCCGCACGTAGCGTTTCCACTTCATGTTGAGCCGCACGTAATTACCCCTGTCGCAGATGGCTGGCCTAGGAGAGATGCACAGGTGGACCGTGCCCAGAGCCCTCCCCACCCCGGCTCAACTCAAAGCGATCTTGCCAGATGCCGAAGTCGTGGTACCTGCGGGCCGTGGGGCTGGTGGGGGGCTGTGCCTGCACGGGCCCCCCCGGACAGTGTCCTGAAAGTGCTGCGGCCCCTGGTCCCTCGGGCAGGGACCCCGTGTGGCCGCCGTTCCCCTGAGCCTGTGCGGGGCTCTCCTCCAGCTCCCCTTTCCGTCTCCGCTTCTTGCCTTGACTGCTACCCAGTGGGGGGCTCCCTGCACCGACTCTGGCTGCCTGCCAAGCTGGAGCCTCTGGTCCCTGCAAAGGTTCCTGTGGGCCAGTACTGGGACCAAGGACAGACAGGACACCTGCAGTCTGAGACTGTGGCTCCTCTGTACCCAGGACAGGCTGGCAGATCTCAGGAGGCCCCAGAAAGTCTGGGTCCCCACTGTGACAACGCTGCAGCCAGCCAGGGCTGAGGGAGCCTAGCCGCAGGCTCAGTGACGCCTGCAGCTGCTGGAGCCGGCCCGGCCTCAGCTGGGGCCCGGGAGGCTGGCAGGGCACGTCGCTGACTTCTGGAGAGACGGTGGCAACCCCTGCATCTGGTGGCCCCGTGGAAGGCACAGATAGGGTTCTTCGTGGAGGCCGGGGTATGCGGCCCAAGGCTGGCCCAGCCTAGGAGGGGGAGGACAGACCAGCGAGCAGGAACTCAGGCTCTGGGCAGCTCCAGACTCTGAAACCCGCCTAAGTCCCCACCCT
Organism: Eidolon dupreanum; assembly: GCA_028627145.1. Lineage (NCBI taxonomy): Eukaryota > Metazoa > Chordata > Mammalia > Chiroptera > Pteropodidae > Eidolon > Eidolon dupreanum. The sequence continues at coordinate 146,177 of CM053511.1, read as the reverse complement.
CAACAGCGGGGTGAGGTGAGAAGCACCCAGCTGGGAAAGGGGGCTGAGTGCAGAGACAGGCCCTGAGCTCCATCCAGGAGCGACTTGGTTAACGGCAGAAGTGCGTGTGCGTGCTAGTGCAAGCACGTGTCTGCGCGGAGGCTGACAGGAAAGTGTCTGGTGGTCTTGGGCGAATGGCAGTTCTGGACCCGGGCAGCAGCCTGTCCCGCCCTTACCCCTCACCTGCAGGGTGCCCTTCAGGTTGGCCTTAATCCTCTCCCCGTAGTCCTGCACAGAACCCCGAGAGCTCAGCTCTGGGCTCGGATGGGACTTCCGGGTTGCAGCCCGATTCAGGTGGGACCCCCAGCAGCCAGGCTCAGGTACCTGCAGGAGGAGACAGGGGGGGCCCAGGCAAAGGCTGGGGGGCGGGCAGAGGTGTCTCCAGCCCCGTCCCCAGCCCATCAGAGCACGAGAGGACCGTCCGGCCCTCCTGCATCCTGCCCAGTCCTCCCCCGAGTTCTGTGCCCCTCGCAGGCTTGGCCGTGCAGGAGGCTAAGCCGGAAGGCTGGGGTATCGGGGCCCGGGTACCTCCTCCTCCGCTGCCGCCGGGAGCGACTGCACGGGGCCGCGGGGCCCGACGCCGCCCGCCTGACCCAGGGCCTCCTTCAGGGCGCGGTACTCTCGGTAGAGCGCTGGGGCGGCGTGAGGGGTGAGGGGTGAGGGGTGAGGGGCCAGGAGTCGGGTGGTCCCACTCCGCTCCCTCAACCCCCACCCCTCTGCCCCGCGCCCGCGCGCTCACCGCGGGTCTCCTGCGGCGCCGCCCGCACGTCCTCCTGTGAAGAGAGCGCGTCAGCCGGGCCCGCGCCCTCCGCGCCCCGCGCCCCGGCCTGCCCGCACCTGGCCCGGCCGCCGCCCGCGCCGCCAGCGGAACGCGCGCTCCCACGCCTGCAGCTGCGCCCGCACGTCCCGCAGCCGCTCCATGGCGCGCGCCCGTCCGGCCTGCCCCGAGCCCGGCGCCGCGAGAATCTCCCGCCGCGGGGACCACGCAGGCCGCCAGCCAATGGCTGCGCTCGGCGCGTTGGGAGGCGGGGCGTCGCGGCGCCCCGGGCAGGGCCAGCCAATCCGCGGGGCGCCGAGGGGCGGCCAATGCGGCGGCGACGACGTCATCGCGGCGCGCGGCGGCGCTGGGCGGGCTGCGGCCGACGGCAGGCGGGGCCGTCGGCGTTGGAGGCGGCTGCGCGGCCGGTGAGCGCGGGCCGCCTGCCGGGGACGGAGCGGGGCGGCGCGCACTCCTGGGCCTGCCGGGCGCGCCCAGGAGCCGGGCGGTGTAGCTGTGCGGGGGGGAAGGGCCCCGATCCCCGCGCCGGGCCGAGCGGCCGCGGGCCCCGCGTCGACACGCCGGGAGGCGGAGGGCGTCGGATTGAGCGCCTCCCGCGGCTCGAGGTCGGGAGGAGCCGGGCGGGGGCGTCTTCGGAAACTCAGGGAGCCGCGGGCCGGCGGGAGGGGCGGCGGCGGCGGCCTCCGCACGGAGACTCCTCCCCCGGTGACCACACTGGCTGCTTTCGTTTCCTCTCGTGACAGGTGCTTGGTTGGTCTGTCCTGTAACAGCGAGGTATGAATCGTCCTCGCGAGATTTGTCCACAGGCGGAGCGAGGCCGAGGCTTGGCGTCCGGGGCTTCTCAGGAACCAGTGCCCTAAGGGCTTATGTTGTGTGAGGTCTGGGGCCAGATTGCCCTCCCCACCCCTCCCCCCGCCCCCGCGGCTCATCGCCCAGGCTGCGACCCTAGGCGGGGAAGGCCTGGCTCTTGATTTTCTAACCTTTTCAGGGGGATGACTTGGAGGCAGTTTGGGGGATGAGATGCCCAGCACATAGTAAGTGGCCTAGCTGTTGCTGCTATTGAAGTCAGCAGAGCTGACACTTGGGTATCCCGTGGCCTTAGGCGTCTCCAGTGTGCCCCTTCTGTTTGGATGCCCCTTTTCCATCTGCCTCTAACCATCAAGTGATCTCTGTCCTGGGGCCTTCTGGTCCCACGGTTTAAGATTTGCTTTCTCGATATGGTTATTCAGGGAGGAGGGAGATGTTTAGACAGGTGACAGGGGCCTCAGTGGGTTAGAGTTGCTTTCTCTCTCTGTAAATTTCCAAGGGCTTCTGTGCCTGACAACACTTCTGGATATAGTTAGGTTTCAGGGTTCCCATTGAGGGCTTGGTTATTCATGTCATCTGGAGCCTGTTCTCTGGGTCCCAGTCCGTTTTCTCTGTCCTGGCATTTATTAATATGCATCTGTGTTTCTAGCCCCTCTCTACTGTGAGTGGGATCCAGGGTTGGCCTGCAGGAGCCTCTGGGGAGGGTGGTGGAGGAAACCCTGATACAACTTCTAACCCCCCTCCCCAATTAGTGCTTGGGGAAGGGCGGGGCCTGAGCCTTATTCTACTTTTGAGGAAGAGAGAATCTCTAATAAGTGGCTTTGTGACTTGGGAGGCCTGATACAGCTATCAAAAGCACATCCACGCAGGTCAGTCCTCTCTAGTGCCACACTGTCGTGTGCCATTTGATATATATACATATATATATATATATATTTTTTTTTCCTTAAAGAGACCTCATGCTTCTGAGGGGCTGGAATTAGGGTTGGTTTTGTCCATTTTCCACTCTGCCTGGCCCATTCCTAGGGACTTAGCACTCAGTCTTCAGGGCCGGGGTCCACCACTGAGCGGTGGCTCTGCGGCAAGCGCTGTGCCGGGCTTTCCCCCAACCTGTGTGTGGTGGGGTCTGTCCTTCCTGCTGAAGGTCCCTTCCCTGCAGGTGGCCTCCTGCCTGGCCCAGCGCCATGCACACACTTGTGTTCCTGAGCACACGGCAGGTGCTCCAGTGCCAGCCAGCTGCCTGCCAGGCCCTGCCCCTGCTGCCACGCGAGCTCTTCCCCCTGCTGTTCAAGGTGGCCTTCATGGACAAGAAGACTGTCGTGCTGCGTGAGCTGGTGCACACGTGGCCCTTCCCACTGCTCAGCTTCCAGCAGCTGCTGCAGGAATGTGCCCACTGCAGCCGGGCCCTGCTGCAGGAGCGGCCCAGCACAGAGAGCATGCAGGCGGTGATCCTGGGGCTGACAGCCCGGCTCCACGCCCCAGAGACGGAGGCCGGCACGCAGCCGCTCTGCAGGTATGAGCGTACCCGAGGGGCCCTCTGGCCTAGCGGGCGCGAAGAGGGTCCCCCCTGCGAGATCTAGGTTAGTGTAAGAGCTGAGTGCAGGAAGAGGCGTGTTGCTTTTGTCCCAAGGTGGCTGGGAGTGGGCGGGGGCTCTGTCCCCTATCTTCTGCCTCAGCCCATCCGTGCTCCCAGGAAGCATGCACTGCGGGTGCTGGACATGACGGGCCTCCTGGACGACGGTGTGGAGCAGGACCCTGGCACCATGAGCATGTGGGACTGCACGGCAGCTGTGGCCCGCACGTGCATCGCACAGCAGCAGGGTGGGGCTGGGGAGCCCGGGCTGGCCCCAGTTCCCGTCGAGGTGCGTGTGGACCTTCGGGTGAACCGGGCCTCTTACGCGTTCCTGCGGGAGGCACTCCGCAGCAGCGTAGGCAGCCCGCTGCGGCTCTGCTGCCGGGACCTGCGGGCTGAGGACCTGCCCATGCGCAACACTGTGGCCCTGCTGCAGCTTCTGGACGCGGGCTGCCTGCGCCGCGTGGACCTGCGGTTCAACAACCTGGGCCTACGGGGCCTGTCTGTCATCATCCCACACGTGGCCCGCTTTCAGCACTTGGCCAGCCTGCGGCTACACTACGTGCACGGGGACTCACGGCAGCCCTCTGTGGATGGCGAGGACAACTTCCGCTACTTCCTGGCCCAGATGGGCCGCTTCACCCGCCTGCGGGAGCTCAGCATGGGCTCGTCTCTCCTCTCGGGGCGGCTGGACCAGCTGCTCAGGTAGGCGGGCCCACTGCCACTCTGCCCCTGCACTCCGGAGACCCTCCCCTGGCTCTGCCCGTTCTGACAAGTCTCCTTTGCAGCACCCTACAGAGCCCCCTGGAGAGCCTGGAGCTGGCCTTCTGCGCCCTGCTGCCTGAGGATCTGCGCTTCCTGGCGCGGAGCCCCCATGCTGTCCACCTCAAGAAGCTGGACCTGAGTGGCAATGACCTGTCCGGCAGCCAGCTGGAGCCCTTCCAGGGTCTGTTGCAGGCAGCGGCAGCCACGCTGCTGCACCTGGAGCTGACCGAGTGCCAGCTCGCTGATACCCAGCTGCTGGCCACACTCCCCGTGCTGACTCGCTGCGCCAGCCTCCGCTACCTCGGCCTCTACGGCAACCCGCTGTCCATGGCAGGCCTTAAGGAGCTCCTGCGGGACTCGGCGGTGCAGGCCGAGCTGCGCACAGTGGTGCACCCCTTCCCTGTGGACTGCTACGAGGGCCTGCCCTGGCCACCGCCGGCCTCTGTCCTGCTGGAGGCCTCCATCAACGAGGAGAAATTCGCCCGCGTGGAGGCCGAGTTGCACCAGCTGCTGTTGGCCTCAGGTCGAGCCCACGTTCTCTGGACCACTGACATCTATGGGCGTCTGGCTGCAGACTACTTCAGCCTGTGACCGCTGAGCCCTGGCTGAGAGACAGGCTGTCCTTGGGTCCAAGGAGGCCCCTCCCCCTCTTGAGTAGGCAGAGCCTTGGCCGGGCCCCTGCTGGAGGCCTGACACAAAGGCACTGGTCTCGGCGTCCTTGCTCCTGGGTGCACCTTGAGCTTCCCTGTGCTTTCTGCAGCGCCCTGCACTTGCCCCGCCCCCCCGGACTGGCCGAACATCTGTGGGCTTGGGGTCTGGATTCCAGGCTGGCTTAGCTCTGCTTAGTTGGCTGCACTTGGCTGCCCTCTTCTCAGAGTGTTCCTGGGGTCCCGGATCTGAACTGAGAGAGGGTATTCTCTCTGGGCCCTTCCCAAGAGCAGACTCTTTTGGAGCTGAAGTTGGGACAGGGGCCTGCTTAAGGAGGGTTGGGGTCTCACGCACTCAAGCCTGTCACAGTTTTCCCTGCCCTGGCACCCAGGAGACTCCCCTGTCGGCTGTGTTTTGAGGCCAGAGGGTGTCATTAAGGTACAAACGTGCAGTGTGTTTGCAACTTAAATTTGTGGTGGTTTTTTTCTGTCCTAGTTGGTTGGTCAGAGGGACTCGTGGCTATCTCTGCTGTCCCCTCATGCATGGCTCCTGGGTGACAGCAGTTTTCCAGTCTGCTGCCCCCTTCCCTCCATGGGCACCTTCCCAGCATCGCAGCCTGCCTTGGCTTCTCCACAGTCGGGTCGCCCAAGCTGCTCCAGCGAGCTTGCAAGTTGAGTCAGGCCTCGCAGAGAGAGATCTTTTCTGGAGGGTCTCAGTGAAGGTGTCGCGAGCCTCCCTGGCCATGCCGCGCTTGCGTCCCAGGATTCCCGTCTGCAGAGCTGGGGGTCCGCAGGTGTCTGCGCCCAGCCCCACCCCCGGGGCCCCCGGACCCCACACACGCTCCCGCACACTGCGCAGCTTCCACCCTTTACTGAGCGCACCGGAGCATGCGCGGGCCGCCCCCCCCCCCCCGCGCGTCCGCGTCATCAGCGCGCGCCGCCCGCCCCGCCCTCAGCAGTGGATCTCGTAGGCGGCGGGCGGCTGCAGCGGGATCCCCTGCGCGGGGCCGGGCGCTGGGCCCTCGGCCGCCTCCGCCGGGCCCTCGGCGAAGAGTGGCTTGGAGCGGTCGATGACGAACATCTCGTGGCCCCGCTCGTCGCGGAGCTCCTCGAGCTGCGCGAAGGTGCAGGGCCCATCGGAGTAGTCGTTGACGAACAGCGCGCCCTCCCCCGGCGGCCCCGGCGCCTTTTTCCGCCTGCGGCGCCTGCGGCAGATCAGGGTCGCCAGCAGCAGCGCCGTAAGCGCGAGGAGCGCGATGGCCGCCGCTATGGCCGTCTGCGTGGCCAGGCCCAGGGCGCGGAAGGCCATGCTGCCCGCCTCGTGCAGGGGCTCGTGGCCCACGGGGCCAGCGGCGGGGGGCGGTGGAGGCGCCAGCCGCAGCTGCTGCTGCCGGGACAGGTTGACCAGGAGCTGGAAGGGCACGCGGGCGGCGCCGCCGGCGTTGGAAGCCTCGCACTCGTACTTGCCGGCGTGGGCCAGGGTGATGTTGCTGAGGAAGAGCATGCCGCTGCCCGTGTCGGAGGCCCCGTGCCCGCCTGGGCCCGCAGCCCCGCCTTCTGCCTGGGCCTGGGCCCGCGGGTGTCCCTCGCGAAGCTGGGCCACCTTTCTCCAGGTTACCAGGGGCTGTGGGTAGCCGGAAGCCTGGCAGGCAACCCGCAGGTCCTCACCCAGATTGGCTGTCACCTCCAGCGGCTCTACGTGCACAGAAGGCGGGATGCAGATGAGGCTACTGCCGGATACATCCAGGAGACTCTGAAGTGCCAGGCGTGGGGGCTCTGCACACGTGATCTTGTCCCTGGGGCTGAGCAGCCTCTGGCCTCCTTCCTTGACCCAGGCTCCCAGCCAGTGCAGGGCACAGTCGCAGCGCCATGGGTTCTCTGTGGGCACGACAGCGGTGGGCGGGTGGCCCCAGGTCACAGGCTGTGCAGCTGGGGTTCTGCTGGCCAGAACAGAACCCCCTGTGCCACTTCCCAGAATCGGGACCTCTGCCACCCCTTCTCTGTGAGCTCTTTGGAGTGGCCAGGCCCTTGTCTTCACCTTTCATCCTGTGGCACCCATCTCTACAGGAACTCCTGCCCCCGTGGTGTCCCTGCAGGGAGTCCCCTATGTTGGGGAGCCTGGTGTCCACACAGACATCTCACAGCTCTGAACTTTGTAGACCCTGTCAGCTTCTCCTTTGGCTGCTGTCTCCCAGAAATGCCCCTAGTCCCGGTGTCTCCAGTTTCTGCCTGCCTACCCTCTGATGGCCCCAAAGCATGCAAGCCCATCAACTCTGTCCATTCTGTTCAGCGAGTTCTATCTCTCCTGTCTTTATACAGGGTCACTGAGCTGTGCCCCTATAGCACCTGCATTCCTAGCAGCATTCTGTCATGGCTGGTGGTGGTGGCATGGCCTCCAGAACGCTGCCCAGTGGTCTGCAGCTCAGAGCCGTGCCACTGGGGCCTGTCCTCACCCGGGCCTACTCTTTGCTGCCAGCAACTGCAGCCAAGGAAGGTGTCTGTGTGTGACCCCTTGCCCTAGAAGGAGGTACCTGTGAGGCGCAGGACCTGCAGACTAGCCAGGGGCTGCAGGGCCTCACGGCTGATGGTGCCCAGCTGGTTCCTGCTGAGGTCCAGCAGTGCCAGAGACGAGAGCCCGGCTAGGGCCTGGTCCTCCAGCAGCTCAATGCTGTTTTCCTGCAGGTGTAGCTCCTGCAGTCGCTGAAGCAAGGACAGCAGATGATCAGGCAAAGGGACCCTGGGAGACATGCCCCCTTACCAGGCTAGGCTGGGTTGAGTTTTGTCTCCTTCACTACTCTAGCCCAGCAGAACAGGGTTAGTTCAGGAGGACCCCTCCTTTTCCCTGCCCTCCCGCTCACCGGCAGGTGCAGGAAGGTGAAGTCCAATAGCTGCGCTAGCTGGTTTCCAGCCAGGTAGAGGACGCGCAGCTGGGCCAGGCCAGCAAAGGCGCCAACGTGCAAGCCACGCAGCCGGTTGCCTGTGAGCGCCAGCTCCAGCAGGCGCGACTGTGCGTGGAAGGCGCCTGGCTCCAGGGTGCGCAGGCTGTTGTTGTGCAGGTAGAGGCGGCGCAGGGCGGCCAGGGGCGCCAGGACCCCGGGCTCCAGGCGTGTGATGCTGTTGTCCTGCAGGAACAGCGTCTGCGGACCAGAAGACGGGTCAGTGTTTAACCTGCTGAGGGAGTCCCCCTCCAACCTGGGCTCCCCGCTCGCCCACCGGGACCTCGCACACCTCTCCCTCCCATCCCGGGCGCCCGCGGCCCCACCCGGCGCCCACCTGCGTCCCGGGCGGGACTCCGGGTGGGACGACACGCAGCTGCAGGGCCCCGCACTCCACCGTGGTGCTGTAGCAGCGGCAGGCGGCCGGGCAGCCGGCGGCATGGGGCAGGAAGCTGGGCGGCAGCAGCAGCAGCAGCGCAAGCGCCCGCAGGGCCATCTCCTGCGGGAGCGGCTGCGCACCAGGAAGCTGCAGCCTCCTCGCCAGCTCCACTAAGTCGCCGGCTTAGGCGCCTCCCGGAGCGCAGGTTGGCAGGCCTGCCCTGAGATTTGAGAGCCAGGGAAGAGCATGGACGGAGCTTCACACCGTGTCCAACATTGGAAAAGTCACATCAACTTAAGAAATATAAATAAAACGTGTTTCTTTCCTTTACAAAGACACCCCAGTACCCTGTTCTTTCCACCCTGCACCTGCCCAGGAGAGGCTTCCTGCTTGAGTGTGTGGATGCTAGGCAGTGCGCCCATCTGCACCCTAGCAACCAGCCACTGACTGCGTGGCTTGGGGATCAAGAGGCCAGTGTGAGGTAGGGACTGGAGAGTGTGCGGGCATGAAATGCAGGGCCCTGGTACCCAAGGTGGGCCAGAAGGGGAAGAGCCTGCTCTGCTAACATGTCCTGTTGCGCATGTGGACTTCTCGCTCTGGGGACTGGCATGCGACCTGGTAAGGCACAGAGCCCACGGCAGAGGTCCCTACATCATGCTGTTCCCCCACCCCCCAGGATTCACCTGTCGTGACCTGTTTGGGGACAATGGCAGAACTGGTCTTAAAGGAATCACCACAGAAAAATCAAGGCACAGCTTTGTGCAGCCCATCCTCCAGGGGTGAAGAGGAGTGGACAGCTTAGCTGGAACAAGGGCTTTTCCTTAGGGGGCTATTCAGAGAATTGGGGGATGAGGCAAACCATACGAAAGTCATCGCGGAAGCTATGGTTTTCCATACTGGCCCCCCAAAAGTGCCTCTGTCATTGAGGGTCGGTGGAGCCCTGGAACAGCTAGGGTGTGAGAGGGGTCTTGGGCCACCAACTGGGTTTCTAGTGTAGTTTCAGCAGTGGCCTGACTGTGAAGGAAAGTAGTGTGTTGGGGATTTACACACATGCGACTGTGGTCCTAGAGGGGTGGGAAGGCCTGGGTCTAGTTCCAGGCACAATGAGTCCAGTTTTAAGGGTGGGGACCTGGGCCGAGAAGCCAGCCAAGGATGGCAGGGCTGAGGGTGTGCTGTCACTTAGCCTCAAGCCCCACCTCAAAAGGTCCCAGCTCTGAACACCAGCCTGTTCACCAGGTCTCCCTGCTAGCAAGAGTGAGTCCATGTGGAGCTGGACCAAGTGGCCTTGGTGTTTAAATCTTGCCCTAAAGTGTAATCCATGTGATTATTTAAAGTCACTAGAGAAGAGACAGCATGGCAAAAGTTTTAATGGAATAGCTTTGGCTGAGGCAGAGGCAGTTCCCAGGTGTCTCCGGATGTAAACCCCAAGCTGGGGGATTTCTCCGGACCCCTGGGATCCATCTACTTGAGCAAAAGGGCTGGCCCCAGGCTCGCGCCCCCAGTCTCCAGCGGCAAGGCCTCTCAGGTAGAGAAGGATCTTAGCTTCCTCCTCAGGGCTGGGGGCACTGCCGCTCACTCGGACACCCTAGATGCCGGTCCGCGTGGAAAGGTCCGCTGGGGCAGGGATGAGGGCGCAGGCAGGAAGAGCAGGGGAGACCCGCCCAGAAATCCTTTCACCCCGTGGTCAAACCCCTAATCCGGCCGGGCAGGGGGCGGGGCGTCACACATAGGCTTCAGCGATGGCTGTCACTGTCTCCAGGGCGCCCATCTGTGCGGGGGAGTGGTGGAGTGAAGAGGGAGGAGGCCTTGCGACCCCCGGGCTCAGTGAGAGGCCTGAGCCGCGTGCCTCGGTCCCTCACGGTGTCCCCTTTGCCCTCTCGAGTACGGGTCTGTTCTGGGCCACTGAGGGCAGGGCGTGGTCCCCGCCAGGTCACACGCTCTTCCCGGTGCGCGCGGAGGACAGACCCTGGGTGGCCCCCGCCCCCACGCCCGCTGACCTTGGGTCGGGAGCCCCCTCACCTGACGCTCCCGCGGCGCGGCTCCCCCGCTGAGCCCGCGGCGCCCCAGCCCCCGAGCAGCGCTGGGCGGGGGAGGGGCGGGCGGCGTTCGCGCACGCGCACTGGAGCCCCCGCGCCTCCCGCCCAGCCGCTCCGGCCCGCCGTCGCGAGCGCCGGCAGAAGCAGAGGACGCCCCAGGCCCCGGGTGCGGGGAGGCGGCAGAAGAGCCCGCGACCCCGCCCCTCCCCGCCGTCGCTCGCGGCCCGGGCGGCGGCAGCACCTCGGACAGCGCCGGGCGGGGCGGGGCCGAGCCGGCCCTCCTGCGCGCACGCGCACTTGGCTGGCCCGCTCTCCGGGTGGCGCGTGCGCAGCGACACGGACAGGAGGCGCTGGCGCGGGGGCTGAGGTGACCCAACACCACCTGCCTGACGCTCAGGGCTGCGGGGCGGCGAGCAGCAGCGGGGCCAGGTCCATGGTGAGGGCCAGGCGGCGGCCCTGCCAGCGCACGTGCGAGGGCAGCGCGGTCGCGCCGGGCGCGTATTCGAAGCAGGCGCTGAGCTCGAAGGCCAGGGCCGAGCGCACTAGGCCCACGCCGCCGGCGCGCTCTGGCGCGGGGTGATAGAGGCGCCCGTTGTCGGCCAGGGGCAGCAGGCGAGCCGGCTCGAAGGGCACGGCCAGAGCCTCGCCGCCGCCGCAGTAGGAGAGGCGCGGGGGCCCGGGGCCCGCAGCCAGCAGATGCGTGAAGACCACGGGCCGGTCATCGCAGCGCAGGAAGTTGCGCTCTCTGCCGCAGGGAGAGAGGAAGGGGAAGGAGGCCTCGTAGCGCCCGCTGCGGTTGGGTCTCAGACGGGAGAAGAAGGTGACGAGGAACTGCGGGTCTAGGGGATCGAAGGGCACAGGTTGCTCACCGTGCCAGGAACCCAAGGTTCCCAGGCAAATGGCTCGCCGAGGGCTGTCGCCACTTCAGTTTGGATAGCGGGCTCTGGAGCTCAGGATGTCCATTCCCCCACTGCGGCGGGGTTAGGGAGCGGAGCCCTCCAGGGACTCTCCGGAAGTGGTAAGGAAGGTGGGGGAGGAGGGCGCAGCAGTACCTTTGAAACAGGTGATGAAGTTCTTCATTTTGGAGTCATCCAGGAAAAGCTGCAGACAGAGGGACAGGCCGTGGCCCATGAGTCGCAGTGGGAAGACCTCCCCGAGGCCGGGACCTCCGGGCGGGCCTGAGTCTGCCTTTCTTGCTCGTCTATGCACACCGTGCACAGAGACGCACGTAGATCAACTTGGGGGCTCTGTCAACTTCCCCGTGTCTACCCCGCACCCTGGGCCGTGCTTCCTGGCACACGGGTTCCCTGAAGTGGCATGCCTTTCCCGCCTCCTTTCACTTTTTTAGTCTGCTGTGACACCTCCTCCGTGGAGGCTAGACTTGCTTCCTCGGAGTTATGGTGGTTGCTCCTGCCAGGGTTTCCAAAGAAGGCGGGGCTGGTAGCAGAAGGGTGGGTAAAGAACCGGGGATGCGGAGCGCGCGGGGCTGAGCTGAGCTGGAACTGGGAGCCCCAGTCTCTCGAGCGCGCTGCTCTAGCTCAGCAGAGTCGGGTTCACTTACCTGAGAGGCTCTGCCCACCCCTCCGGCCGCCCCCTCCTGCAGGGACCCTCCGCGGCCCCGCCCCCGGCCCACCTGGCCCTGATGATCCACGTAGTAAAAGTACTCGCGCGTGCGGGGCTCGGGGCTCTGGCCCTGAGTGTAGGAGATGCCCCCGCCCCCACCGCAGGCCCGTGCCCCGAGCGGCCGCGCCAAGGGCAAGGCCCAGGCCCGCAGCGCCCTGCACGCCGGCCACATTCCTGTCCCGAGCCGGAAGCGGCCGGTGTGTCATGTGGTGGCGGCGCAGCACGAATACGCGTCTCCCCGCAGCCGAGGCCTTGCATTTTGGGTTCCGGCGACAGTTGCTGACCTGGCCAGGCCTGGCCGCGCGTTCTCGCATTCCGGGAGGCTGAGCTGTTCTTCCTTTTTCTGGGCTTTTGAGGGCAGCCCACCCTGCCGTCGGTCTGGGGAGGCAGTGGTGCGCAGGGCCGCCTGCCAGCGGGGTGCGGGTGTGAAACGTGGCTGCAGGCGGTTTCACGAACTGGGAGACAGGCTGGGGACGCGGCGCTGTCTCGCGGGCTCTGCGCCTTTGCCCTCGGAGGTCGGCTGCCGGCACTGGCCTGTCTCCCCCACCCTCGGAGAAGCCAGCTCGTCGCGACTGAGTCTGCGCGTCCAACTAGGTGCTGAATAAAGAGGTGGATAAACATTCTGCCTAGAAACCTATGTCTGGTTTGGGGGAGGGCGGATCAGAAAAAGCCCACCTCCCGAGGCAAGTCCCATACCCCAGGTGGCGGTAGATGGCTCTGGCGATTGCCCTCCTACATGGAGCCTCCTGGACCATCGGTTCCACCCCATTCCAGGGAAACAGCCCTGTTCCCCCGCCCCCTCATCCTCTATTGGCTTCTTTCCCTTTCTTCCCTGGCTTGTCCTTCCGGATGCCCGTATCAGCAACCCGCTGAACACTGGACTGCCCAGCTCCCAGCCTACAGCCCTGCAGCTACTGGAAGGAATGGAAGAGGACAGGCAGGGACCATAGCTTGCAAGTTTCCATATGTACTTTATTCACACAGAGTTGTCACCTGCATCAGAGTGTTTGTGGTCAGGCCACCCCAGGCCCCACAGACCACCCTGCTGAGGATGCACCCCCAAGATCACCTGGGTCTTGCAGGGCTGGGCTTTTTTAAATAATAAATAAAAACTCTAAAAAAAATTATATATATATAACTGGGGAGAAATTGTTTTATAATTGGAACTCGAAATTCCAAAGTGGAAAAGATACAAACTGAGAGTCTATGTACCCCTCCCCTCAGCTCTGGCCTCCAGGGAAGGCAGTCCTAGGCACCCGCTGGTCCCCAGCTCAACTCCTTCCCCTCATCTGCTGCCAGTCCCGGACGGGCTCAGGGCAGGGTCTGGTTTTTGGTCGGAAGCAAAGAAAAATGGGGAAGAAAGTAAAGGAATGATAACAACTTGCTCTGCACAGAGGACTGGCTAGGATGGCTTGGAGATAAATAGCATTTGGGTTAAAACTGTCATTAGCAAATTAGTTCTTGTATTTTTCACTATTTATATGTCTATACACAGGTGAGCTGGGTGCAGGACAGATTCTGAATTTATAATTACACCACAAAAAATACTCTTGCCCCTCCCCCACCCTGCCCCAATAATGCCTGCCCAACCCTGCCCCCCACAGGACTTTGGTTTGGGGGCCCCTCCCCGCCCAGAGAGAGCCTGCTGGGCCCTGGGCCAGCCCGGCCTGACTCTGGTGGTGGACAGCCCAGTGCCCTGGAGCCCCCAAACTCTGGTGCAGACACTATGCTGGAGGTCACCAGTGGACAGGAAGTTGGGGGCAGAAGCTGCAGGCCACACACCGAGGGAGAGGGGTGGCCCTGGCAGGGCCAGGGCCAAGGCCAGGCTGAGTGCAGGAGCAACTGGGAGGCAGCTCACCCCGGGGAGGGCAGCATGTGCTCTCAGGGCCCTAGGGCAGGGGCAGTGTCACTTGGCTCCAGGCAACAGAAGGCACTTTCTCGGGGCTGACCCACGGCCGGAGGTGTGGGGGAGGGCGAGGCTCACGGAACTGGCCACGAGGCAGGGGGCCTTCCCGTAGCTCCGTTGCCTTGGCTGTGCCCTCAGCCCGAAGGCCTGGGTGGGGGAGATGGGGGATTCCAGGGCTGGGGCGGGCACCGGCGGAGCCTGGCATGCGACCTCCGCGGTTGGGGCATTCCCTCCCCCCTCCCCGCTTGCTCCCCTGCCGGGGCGCACCCGAGCTTGGGCTCTGTCCCCACCCCTGGCCCACGTGCTATAGCACGCCCTCCATGAAGCTGGTGTCTAGGTGCTGGATGAGGACGCGCAGGAATGACATTTCCTTGCGAGTGTTCTCGAAGATGACGCGCGGGTCGTCCGATCTGCAGCGGAGGCAGTTGGGCGCCATCACCATGGCCAGGTTGCTCACGTCCATCTTGGTGATGGCCACGTTGGCGGGCTGCACGAACACCTGTGCAGGGCAGCAGTGGGTGGGCTGGGGCGGGGCGTGGGGCGGGGCCGGGGTCAGGGGCGTGCCCAGGGAGGAGTTTGGGACGTGCCCTGGGCGGGGCCCACCGCGCACCTGGAGAAAGCGGATGAGGTAGCACAGCACCAGGCGGTTGATGCGGGGCAGCGCGTGCACCACGGCCACGGCGGCCTCGGGGCTCTCGTAGTGCGCGATGCACTGCTCGTAGAACTCGTGCGGGATCAGGGGCTCCTCCAGTTCCCGGTACCACAGCTTCAGCAGAGACGCTATGGACACAGTGCAGGGGCTCAGCCAGGCCAGGCCTGTGGGGCGGGCACCCGCCTGACCTGCGCCTGCACCGAGGGACTGAAAGGGGCTGGCGCAGGGACCGGACTGGAGAGAGACCACCTGGCCGCGGTGGGCTGCAGGGCCAGACCCTACTGCGCTATGGACCTGGGGCATATGCCGGGTTGACAGGCAAAGTGTGACTTCTCCCAAGGGCTGTGCGGCTGCCCGGAGCAGAGAATGCTGGGAGGACTGGGAGCGAAGAGCAAGGGGAGGGCGACTGTCCAGGGGCCGGCGCTGTCTGTGCCCCAGTCGGACCAGGAGCTGCTCCATCACTATGGGGAGCGGAAGGTCGGAACCGCATGGACTGGGCCTGCTCCTGTCGACCAGGGGGGCTGGGGCTCACCAGGGACATGGGGGTCCTCCAGGCCTGTAGGCACCTTCCACTGGTCCACCTGTAGCTTCAGGGCGTTCACTTCGTCAATGTCCCCAGGGACTCTGTGGAGCACAGGGTGAAGGTCAGGGACTGCTCAGCCCCTCGCCACCCGATTATCCTTCCCACTGGGGACAGAAGTGTGGCTTGGGGCTCTCAGGCTAGGCCCACTGCCTCCACACAGGGCCAGAGGTCCAAACCCATAGGCCTGTTTCCTGGCTGTCCTTTTGGGGCCTGGGTAGATGAGCATGACAGCAGGTGACGACTGGCCATGTGCCACTCCCCATGGGGCAGGGACTGGTGAGGACCGATTGCTGAATCTTTGCAGGTTCTACCCATGGCCGGTGTCCAAGCGCCCTCTGGGCCCCTGGTGGCTATTTCTGCAGGGCCACTGCCCCCGGCCAACTCTCCTGCCTGGGTTTAGGTGTGCTGCCAGAGGGGAACACCCCTGCTGCCCTGCCCCTTCCCACCAGCATGCTGGCCTTTTGGGGGGGCCTCACTGGCTGCTCCGAGGCAGGGGCACAGGTCTCCTGGCCCTGCCGTCCAATGGCCCATCTGCCTGAGATGTATGGTAGAGACACCCAGGGCTGCCACACCCGGGACCCAGGTTGCAGGCACCTGAAGATGCCTTCTGTCTGGTCGCCGTTGAGCGCGAGCACCTCCTCAGACAGCCGCGTCTGCACCCAGGGGAGCTGCCGCTCCGGGTAGCGCTCCCTCTGCATGCTCATGACCTCCTGCAGCGCGCTGCCGAACATGGAGGGGCTGAACACGGCGTTCTTGGCGTGCCGGATCTCCTCCACGCTGGGCTTCCGCAGCCCCTGCAGAGGCAGCCCAGCTGTCCCACGTGGCCTGGCCGCCCGGCTCTCCCCCACCCCCCGCTCCCAGGGCCGCCCCTTGCTTGGCTGCTGGGCGGGTTACCAGGGGGCCTCCTGCTGGGCCACCTACAGCACCCCAAAGCCTCATGGGAGAAAGGTGATGTGACTCTCGGGGCCCGGATGGCAGATCTGGGCCACAATGAGGTCACTCTGGGGTGGCGGTGAGGGGAGAAGCCTGGGGGGGGGTGCAGGTAGCAGCTTCTGAAGTGCGACTGTGGCAGGGGCTGGAGCAGCGCGTCCGAGGTGAGGAAGTGGGCAGGTGGGCGGGTCTCTGGGACAGTGCTGTGAGCAGCCGCCTTTGACAGGTTGGGGAGGGTCAGGTGCAGAAGGGCCTGAGGGGCTTCTGGGGTGGGAAGTGGGTGCAAGGGAGGAGGGGGAGGGGTGCGCATGCTGTACTGTCCAAGGTGGGCAGGAGGGGAGGATGACCCCAGGCCCCAACAGTCCAGAGAACGAGGCCCAGCTGTGTGGTGTGCCTGAGGCCGGTCCCTCTGCAGGAGCTGCAGTGTGGTCTTGGGGAGATGCTGTGAGCCGTGGCTGGCAAGCTCTGCCAGGTGGTAGGAGGTCCCAATGAGGCCAGTGGCTGGGTGTCAGGGAAGCAATTGTGGCGGGTGCTACTGGAGCCACCTGGGACCAGCTGTGGGGTGGTGTCCAGCCCTGGCAGGAGCCCTACGATGGGTCTGGACTCTCAGACCTGCATCACGGCCAGCAGTGGCTCCAGGGTTGCAAAGGAGCACATGGTGGCCTTCTGATCCCATCTGGCAGGGGTGAGGGCTTCTGGGAGTGGTCTCAGTCTGCCCATGGGCCATGCCTGCCTTCGGCACCCAGCCATAACAGCCAGATAGTGCCAGGCTTGGGGCAGCTGCTGTCGCCGCCACTGTCAGGAGGTCTGGTGACCTGCTGCCCAGGCCTAGCCGCATGTCCCTTTGCCTGCACTGGCTGCTCAGCTAGGGGGTGCACCCTGCCCGAGGCCTTCCCTGACTGCCGGCGCTGGTGGGCTCCCCGCAGCACCCGCCACACTGTGAGCCATCACTGCCTCCCCCAAGGTGGAGGTAGGCTCAAGGCTCGCCCAAGGGTCCCTGCCTCCCTCTGGACCCTGTCTAGGCATCACCGGCACAGCCCACCCACCCCTGCCCAACTGTCCTGGGAGAAGCTGGTACCTTCTTGGCCCCAGTGAGGGCCGCCTTCTGTAGCTTGTGGTAACAGTACTTGGCGTATGTGCTTATGGCCACCCCTGGAAAAGAATGGATGCTGGTCGGCTTGGCGTGGGGGTCTGGGCCGCGGGGCTGCAAGCCAGCCAGTGACCAAGAGAGCAAGTGCTACGGGGGGGAATGGCAGTTCCTGCCAGAGTGCTGGGCCCTGGCCACCTGGCCAGGCTCCTGCCCATCCGCCGGCTGGGGCAGAAATCAACACGGAAGCAACGCCTCTGCCGTTGTCCCCAACCCCCCACGTCGAGGAAGGGCAGTTTGGGGATGAGACCTAGTTCCCAAGGAGTCACTGGCAGGTCCCGGGTCCCAGGGCCTCCAAACTCCGGGTTCCCTCCTCCAGCTGGCCCTGTGGAGCCCGAGAAGGGTCACTTCCACATGCAGCAGGCAGGGGGCAGTGGGAGTCCACTGCCTTGGGCCAGCACTGGGAGGGCTTCAGTCCCAGGACCCCCTGACTGCTCGACACTACTGCTGGGTGGGGGTCAGGGAGAAGGAACACCAGGGCCTGGCCCATGATGGAAAGGGGACAAGTATGGAGGGGACACTCTGTGTCCTGAGACTGGGTGTTGCTCAGAGGGCAGGGAGCTTTCTCACACTGCAGCCCTGGGTCATGGGGGATGGCTAAGCTGGCATTCTGAGGGCAAGGACCTTGGGGACCTTGGCTGGGGGCTCTCCGGACACAGAGATGAATGAGAGTGGGCACATCGTTGGGGGGGGGGGTCCCGAGATGTAGGAACATCTTTCTTGCCCGGGCAGGGGGCAGGGAAGCAGCGAGACAACACACAGTGAGGCCAGCCCCAAGCAGCCGTCAGGGCTGGTACCACAGACGGACAGACAGTCTACATGTCGCCAGGCTCAGGACTGGCCCTGCTCTCGAAGGCTCTGCCCCTACCAGGCCCGCCTGTCTGAGCGCCTACTGCCTGAAGACAGTTGAGGACACGGGTAAGGGTCCTCAGACCCCAGTGTGCAAAACAGAAACATGCCTTGGGCTTGGAAAATCTGTCTCAGGTCCTGGGACCCACGGGCCCCTGGCAGAGAATTGCAGCTGTAGCCCTGATCCTCCAGTCGGGACACAGCCCCTGGCACCTTCTGCCACAGGCGCGTGTGGCCCTTATGAGTGGGCCACGGTTTAGGGAAAATGGACGGTGCTTCTGGAAGTGGGACCCCGGCCAGACTCTGAGCCTTGGGAACCCAGGAAGCGCTCTGCAGCAAGGACTCGTTCTCCCCCCACCGGGCCGTGCCTGTCTCACCTAAGGACAATGCCTCCTGACCCTAGTGTTGGGGACTCCTGGGGAGACGTGCTCTGACTTCTGTTTCAGGGCCTCCTGGGACCTAACCCAGCCTCTCCAGCAGGCCACGATCTGAAGGTCCTGCAGCTGCTCCCTCAGCTGGTGATTGTGGCCATGTGCAGCCTTCCTGGGCCTTAGTTTCCTCCTCTGTAGGATGGGACACCTGTCTTACAGGAGATGGGTGCCCAGAGGGCTCAGCAGATGCAGCTGCCGGTGTCAGTTTTTGGGCAGAACGAGACTGAGGCCACGCGTGCCCGGAGTCCCCGTGTACCGTGTGGTCCCTCCGGGGCCACAGCTGTGGAGTGTCTGTGGGGTGCCTGGGGGGGTCAGTCAGTGCCCATGGCAGCCCAGGGAGACCCCATCGATGGAGTGGGGTGCCTTGCTCCCAGCCCGTGGCTTGCTGTGAACTTGCTGGGGTGCGCCCATCCTGTTTTAAAGGTGGGGACGCAGCAGCTGCAGAGGGGCCCACAAATCAGCTCTCTCAGCCCGTGCTGCTGTGCCGGGCCCTGGGAGGAGCGCAGGCCATAGCCCCAAAGGCTACTGGGTGGGGCCAGAAGCCCCCAGCACTGGCCCTGCTGGGCCCCAGGGCTCCTGCGCCCTCGCCCTACCAGGACCACCCCAGGCGGTGGCGTCCTGCTCGGCCCACCCAGGCCCACGGGGCCTGCTCTGGGCCCCAGCCCTGCCTCGCTGCTGCAGACCGTGGGGAATGGGCTCGGGCGGGGGCTTGGAGCTCGTTCTGCACACAGCCGCACAGCCGGGAACCCTGGGCCACAGCTGCCCCTTCTGCAGCGGGCGGCAGGCGGGCGCAGGAACAGGAGCAGGGCGAGCGGGGGCAGTCCCAGGAGGGAGGCAGCGGTCAGAGCGGGACCAACAGCCTCCCAGCACGCGGGCCTCCCTGGAGCTCGGAGGGGCGCAGCTGCGGACCCAGGGCCCCCGAGGAGCAGGGTGGGTGAGGACACGCGGGCTGCGCCACCCCGGCCCCAGGAACGCCTGGGCCGGAGGTCAGCGCAGGGACCTGTCATGGACACTCACCTGCGGCGCCTCGAGCTGGCTGTGGCCCACCAGTCCTCACACCCCCACCGAGAACCCCGCATGCAAGTCGGAAGGTGGGCTGAGCACCAGGAGGCCTCTCCCAGGAGCCCCGCCAGCGTCTGGGGGTCTCCAGCCCGCTCAGCAGGCCACAGGCCCGAGGGTTAGTGCCGCCCACCGTCCCCCAGCCCGGAAGCGGTTAGAGAGAGGTGGCCAGGGGGCCAAGGCCAGCGAGCAGAGCTGTGCAGACCCGGCTCCCGGGCTGCGGAGAGAGGCCCTACCATCCGGGTCCTCAACATAGGGCTTGGGTTTCTTTCTCAACTTGCACGTCTTCTTACTGTTTCTCTCCAGCAGCTCTTTCATGTGCTGTGTCACTGGGGAGCAAACAGAGCCGTGAGGAGCACAGAACACAAAGCCAGGAGCACACGCCCACGTGGCGGACGTGGCCCTGGTGAGGCCCCCCGGCCGGCCGGGCCCTCATGGGAACACGAGGTGCTCAGCTAACGCCCAGCAGGGGTGGCGGGCGGGTGTCCTGTGGCGGCACTTCCTGCTCAGTCCTGGGAGCGGGTCGGGAGGGTGTGCCCGTGAAGGTGCCTGGCTGCCTGTGCGTTTCGAGCTGTGCGGCTGACGCCGTGCCCTATGATAGAGTCACTCAGGACCCTAGGCAAGAGGACGGCAGGGTGCAGCCCTTCCTGATACGCACCGCTGCTGGAGGCCCTGGGCGGCAGGCTGCCCTCCCAGGCTGACCCGGGCCCCCCACTCCGCACAGACTAAGCTGGCAGGGCCCCCCGCCCCTCTGGAACTCTGGGTTGGGTCCACACTTGGCACTGTGCTCCGTGCCAACGGCAGGCCACACACACGCTGCATGGGCTGTCGTGTCTAATCGTTTCCTGTATCGGTACGGAATTATACACACTGGTGTTACACTCTGGGTGACTGCTCCAGCTCTGGGCGCTGGGCGCTCTGTGGTGGCTCCAGTGTCCTGTGACATGCCCGTCACCCCCTCGCCCTCCAGCACGTGTCACTTTCGCACTGCATCCTACACATTCCCCGCATCAGCCTAGAATCAGCTGTTCTCCAGGAGCTCTGGTCCCTTTAATATAAGATGGTATTAGGAACCAAAACCTGGGGGCCAGGTGTGGTCACTGCCATCGGGTGTCACTGCCTCCAGGCCCTCTGGCTGACGGAGCCCGCAAAGCCGTGTACACACGTTTCTGCACACACCTCCACACTGACGCCCCCAGCTCTAACCCTCGCCGCGCCTGCGCTCCCGGAGTGTCTGTAACTGGCTTATCTTTTCATTCTCTTAGTACTGTCTCCTGAAAAGTAGATTTAATTTTGATGAAGCCCAATTTGTCAATGTTTTCCTCTTAGAGACAGTGCCTAACTATCTGCCTAACAAAGGTTTTGTCCTGTTTTGTTTTGGAAGTTTTATGGTTTTAAGTTTCACATTTTTGTTTGTGGTCCCTCCTGAGCTCATTTTTGCCTATGGTACAAAGTATGGGTGGAAGCTCATCTTTCTGCATTTGGACATCCAATGGTCCCAGCACCATTTGGGGAAAACACTGCCCTTTCTTCACTGAACTCCCTTTGTGTCTCTGTGGAAAACTAAGAGCCCCGTCTGTCTGGGTCTGTCCTTGGGCCCCATTCTGCACCCCTCAACCCGTCCTCTACCTTTATGCCAACACCACGTTCTCCTGGTTGCTGCAGCTTTGTCTTGAGGTTAGGTAACATCGGTCCTCCAATTTCATTCTTTGTTTTCAAAGGTATTTAAGGCTATTCTAGGTTCGTTGCATTTTCTATGAATTCTAGAATCAGCCTTTTAATTTAAGGTTTTGAACACACAGAACAATCTGGGGGAGGCGACAGCCATCTCAACGATGCTGAGTCCTCCGACTCGTAAACGTGGTTCTCTCTGTTAATTCAGGTCTCCCTGACTCTCAGCGATGTTTTGTGGTTTCAGCAGAGAAGTCTCGTACATCTTTGTCAGAGTTATCACTAGATTTATCATGTTTTAAAATGCTATTGCAAGTGATGTTTTACAATACTTATTTCCAATAGTTTGTTGCTCACATATAGAAACATGCTTTTTCTATCCCGCACCTTGCTAAACTTCCTTATTAGTTCTAGGAGTATTTTTATAGATCCTGTAGGATTTTGTCCACAGAAGAACATCTTGTCTGAATGAAGACAACTGCACACTCCCTTTCCGGTCTGGATGGCTTTTGTGTCTTTTTTGTGCCATGTAGAGTAGATGTGCGGAGGGGGTCCCTGCCTTGTTCCCGATCTTGGGGAAAAAGCAGTCTTTCACCATAAGTATAATGCTGGCTAGGGTTTTATTTCCCCACTAACTGCGGTAAAATATAAAAATATAGCCATCGAATCATTTTAGGTGTATAGTTCAGTGGCACTGAGAAGGGCATTCATTACTTGTGTAACCGTCACCACACCTATTTCCAAAATGCTTCCATCTCCACAGACAGAAGCCCTGTTCCCATGAGCGGTCCCTCCCCGACCCCTCCCCAGACCCTGGCAACCTCTAATCTGCTTTCTGTCTACATGAGTTTGTCTACTTTAGATATTTCATATAAGTCGGGTCATACAATATTTACTTTTATGTGTGATTTCTTTCATTGGCATACTTTTTCAAGGTTCATCTAGACTTTGTATATATTAGAACTTCCTACCTTTGAGATGCCAGAAGTCACAACCCTCGAAGGGGGCTTGCACCCTCAGGAGAGCACTGCCTTGTCAGCTGTCCGGTAACCCATCCCCACCCTGCTCGCGCCCACCTCCACGTCATCTCCCTCATGGTCCCGTCTCAATTTCAAATGCATAAAAGAAACTGCAAAACTGTTATTCTCCAGAGCATTTGAGAACTTGCTCCCTCCCCGGCATTTATGATCAATTTGGCTCGAATAAACTCTTATAAAAATTCCACCCCCCCCCCAAAAAAAAAAAATTCCCTTTTTATGGCTGAAAAACATCCCGCTGTGTGGGCAGACCACGTTGCGTTCATCCGCTCATCCTGTGGACACTTGAGCTGCTTCCCCTTTCTTGCATTTGGATGCTGCTGTGGACATGGGTGTACAGGTATCTGACTGAGTCCCTGCTGTCCACTCTTTTAGGTACTGTTAAGTGTCTATATGTATGCCTTTTATCAGGTTAAAGAGGCTCCCTTCTATTCCTAGTTTGTTCAGTTTTTATCAGTAACAAAATGCTGGATTTTGTCAAATGCTTTTTTTATACTTACTGACATGATCGTGTGGTTTTCCTTTTCACTCCGTTGATATGGCAAATTATGATTGATTTTTGAATGTTAAGTCAACCTTTGATTTAATGAAGAAATCCCACTTATTTGAGATGCATTATACTTTTTATGTACTGTTGGATTCAATTTGCTAAAATATTAACGATTTTAGCTCTGCATTCATGCAAGATGCGGTCTGTGTTGCAATGTTTTCCTTGCAATGTTTTTTCTTATTCTAGTGTAGAATCAGTTGGGAAACATCCCCTCCGCTTCGATTTTCTGGGTGAGTCTGTAAAAAAACTGTCACAGGCACAATGAAATGCCTGGTGGGGTTCACCAGGGAAGCCACTTGGGTCTGGAAGTTTTTGTGGGGAGGTTTTCAAACACCAGTGAAGCCTCTTTAATCGATACATGATTTTTCTGGTTATCTATTTCTTATTGAGTTATCTTTAGTAGTTTGTGTCTCTCGAAGAATTTCTCTACTTCTAAATTGTCGAATTTACTGGGATAAAGTTATTCATAACATTTCCTCATTATCCTTCTAACATTTGTTACTCTGTAGTGATATCGTCTCCCGTTCTTGCTGTTGGTAATTTATGTCTTCTCTATTTCTGTCCTGATCAGTCTGGCAGTAGGTTTATCAATTTTATTGATCTTCTCAAAGAATCACTATTTTGTCACTGATTTTTCTACATTATTTTTCTCTTTTCTCTTTTACTGACTTCTACTCTGATCTTCATTATTTCCATTCTTCTGCTCACTTTCAATATAACTTACTTTTAAAAAAAAGTTTCCTCAAAGTAGAAACTGAGGTCATTGATTTCAGATCTTATTTTCTAATACAGACATTTATGTGTTATATATTTTCCTCTAAGAACTGCTTTGGCTGCATTCTACAAATTTAAAATGTTTTGTTTTCGTTTTCTTTCAGTTCAAAATACTTTCTAATTTCCCATTTCATTTTTATTAGACCCACAGATTAAGTTCTTTAGTTTCCACATTCTTGGGGTTTTTCCAGATATCTTTGTGTTACTGATTGCTAATTTAATTCCATTGTAGTTAGAGAACATACTTCCTATGATTTATATTCTTTAACATTTACTGAGACTTGTATTATGGATAAGAATATGGCATATTTTGAAAACGTGGCTGGCATTTGAGTCAAGATGCTCCGGGTCCAGAATCTACACTCAGTTACTCCACAGTAGCTGCTATTTTTCTTAAAGAAATTTTCAACTAGTTCTTTTATTTTCAGCTTCAAGGTCAGTCCCTTTCCAAACCATTGTTAGAGGAAGCTGGCTCCACCCACTGCTGAGCTTTTAAAGGTGTGCTACCTGCCTGGGCTTCTGAGCTTTCCCACTCTCTGCCCGGGACCCACCTTTCTTGGTGTTCCAAGTCAGCTTCTTGTGACTCATCTATGCGCTTCTTGGCCTCCAGAACACAGTTCTTCTTCCTCATCCATTCTCTTTGTCCTTGTGGGTTTCATTTTTTATTCATTGTGACATAACATACACAACATAAAACTTACCGTGTTGATCGTCTTTGATGGTGCGGCTCGGCAGTACTGACACACTCACGCTGCCGTGCAGCCACCGCCACCGTGCACCTCCAGAGCTTTCGCGCCTTCCCAAATGGCCACTGTGCACATTAACAACTGTCCATCTCCCCCTCCCCCGGCCCCTGGCACCGCCACTCTACACTCTGTTTCTGAGTCTGACTACTCCAGGGCCTCTAACGGGCAGAATCACACAGTACTCGGTCTTCCACGAGTGGCTTCTTCCACTCAGCCTAATGCTCTCCAGGTTCGTCCACGTTGCAGCCTGTGTCAGAATTTCCTTCCTTTTTGAGGCCTGAACAATAAATAGTCCGTCGTCTGAATACACTACATTTGGTTCGTCGGTTCTCCATTGACGGACATGTGGGCTGCTTCCACCTCTTGGCTACTGTGAATATGTTGCTATGAACATTAGTGTACAAATATCTGTTCATGTCTCTGCTTTTACTTCTTTTGGGCATGTCCCCAGAAGACTTGCTGGATCTTTGTTCTGTTTTCTGCTTCATAAAAATTCCTTCACTGTTCTTCCAGCAGGAGTTTGAGATCGAGTCCCAGTAAATGCATGGGTTCGACCTGCCATCTTTGCCTGGATGCCTGTAAGTACTGTTGAGGCACGAATGCATGAGCAGTGAATAAAGCAGGGTCTGCAGCCTTGCAACGTGCTCCTCTGCATGGCAGGCGGCAGAGCTGCAGCCTGTTGAGTCCACCACCAAGCACCCCGCCTGTTTGAGTGAGAGCCGGGCGAGGGAGGCCCCAGGATGGCAGGCTGTGAAACCCCTTGCTCATGGCCGGCATGGCGGTGTGACCATGTATGAAATGAGGGTAGCTGAGGGTGCCGAGGAAACATGGACCATGTTTTACCAAGTGGCACCTTGATCCCCCAGGGTGGTGACCACACACCAGACCTTATACACATGCTGGCAGATGAACCTAAGGCTAGTGAGGCTGAGGCCGGGAGCATGGTTCGGGTTGAGGCACCCCACACAGGAGCAGGCCCGGCTTGGCCCTGGCCGGCATCCAGGACAGGCTACAGTTTCCTTTTTCTTTCTTCCTTTTTAATTTATTACTTATTATTATTTATAGCACCCTGGTCTTCCTAGGCGGTCTCCCATCCAAGTACTAACCAGGCCCGACCCTGCTTAGCTTCTGAAATCACACATTGAGCTTGTGCAGGGCGGCATGGCCGCAGACCAGGGACCGTGGCTCCACTGGGACGCGAACCCAGGACCTTCTGCGTGTGAAGCAGACGTGCTCACCGCTACCAACCGCTGCACTATGGAACCAGGTCCCAGTTTCCTTTTCGTAAGCACAAGCGACACCCTCCCGGGCAGACAGGCCTGTCCTTCCTGGTCAGCGGCCAGCACCCACGTTCCTGCTGGGCTAGTGGGAGGAAACGCAGCCCCTCCTCTGGGCTCAGTGCTGAGCAGGGCCTACGGCACATGCCCCCGGGCGTGGGTCTCAGAGCTGGGAACAGGGCTCCTGCTAGGGGCGGCCCGAAGCTGTAGGTGTGAGACCAGATGCCACAGCCCAGATGCAAGTCTCTGCCAGCGTGACCACAGACACCCAGTCTCTGTCCGTGGGCCCAGACCGCAGGGTGCTCTGATACCGCCCGGGCCTCACCCAGCCATGGCTGCCTAGGCTGGCCCCAGTCCCTCTCAGATGCCAGGAAGGTCACGGACACCAGGACAAAGGCACACACGTTTCTGTGCCCAGAGGCAGTGTCCCGTGGAAGCCCCAGCTGGCAGGGACGCCCCGGGAACCTCCGACCTCTGTATACCGCTCACTCACCTTTCACACTCGACAAGCACTCCTTGGGGCCCTGGGGCTGCGTGCCAAGCAGTGAACACTCTTCCAAGCCTCCAGCTCAAGGCAGTAACATTGCAAGGCCTTTGGAAGAGGCTGAGGTGAAATGTGAGCCCACCTTCTGAGAAGACGAGGCAGAGCCAGGCGACTCACTGGTCTGCACATCTGCACAGGGCGGGAGGCCACCTGGCAAGACCTGCGTGCTGTGTTCAGGGATTCTGCTTCGAAACCTGCCTGGACACAGACCTCACGGCTTCCAGGCTCCTTCCCCAGGCGGCCGACACCCTGTGTGGTGCTCATGCTCCGTGCTCCTTTCTGGGGCCCTGCAGCCTGTCACAGTATGCACCCAGCTGGCCCCACACCTGCGGTGGGGCAAGGCCCCGGCCAGACGGGGTCCATGGTCACTCCTGCGGGGCAGGCTGTGGCCTGTCTGACCTGCAGGGCGTGTGAGCGTGTGTGCTCACACGCACTGTGTCCAGACACTGCTCCTCAGCCCTGCGAACACCCACAGCCGCTGGGGTGCGGGGCAGTCTGCTGCAGGCGCGGGTGCTCTGTGTGGCCTTGCCCCCGTGCTCACTCTGCCTAGAAGGCACGTGACCCTGAGCTTTCCCTCAAGTAGGCCAGGCCCGGGCCAGGGAAACCTGATGCGTGGCCTTCTAGAGTCCAGCGCAGAAGCTGACCCTGCACTGGGCCCCAGGAAGCTGTCGGCAGGCGGCTACCCTGTGCTGGTTCCAACCTCCGACCCCTTGCAGCAACCCAGGACCAGCTTAGCGTGCAGCACCCCAACAGCCTGCTGGTCTCACCAGACCCAGTGCTGGGCGGATATGCGCTACGGGCTCCACTCCCCGCCCGCTCTCAGGAAGACGCCCCTGGTTTCAGGACAGCTGGAAGCGAATGCAGCAGATGCACATGGCTGACGGGGGCCTGCCTCCCCCGTCAGCCAGGGCAACCAGCCGCCATGGCCCTGGAGCAGAGTGGATGCCAGCTGGCTGAGGCACGGCTGACATGCGTCCTCATCTGGGCGCCCCAACTGTCGGCCTGTGGCCAGGGCCCCTGTGGCTCTTTCAGGGCCTTAGTGCAAAGGAGGGGCTCCCTGAGGAACCCCTGCCCCAGTGTCAAGGAGGACGGGGCCCTCAGGAGATGCGTGTGTCTGCCGGAGGTGCTATGCTCGCCCCCACGTACCTGCTGCCCTGAGGTGCTGCGTGGGTGCTGGCCAGGGAGCTCTGGGCGCGGCCCACCCCTGGCTGGCGGCAGAGCCTGAGGCGCCACGGGCACACGCTGGGCCTTACCTTTGGTGTCGTTGACGGGGTCCATGTGCCGGTAGATGTAGCCCTCCAGGTACGAGTGGAACTTGGGTGTGGGCGGGAAGAAGGCCAGGCAGATGGCCATGAGCTCCCAGCCGCGGGCCAGGCTCTCCAGGCGGAAGTTCTCGGTGGTCTGCCGGCACAGCTGGATGTAGAGCTCGTCCCGCAGGCCCTGCACGCTCCAGCCCTTGGTGGCGATCTCCAGGGCCACGTGCAGAGGGTCGGCCTTGGCGCGCCGATCGCCCATGTACATCTGAATCAGCTTGAAGATCTCGCACGCCTCCTTCTTCACGTGGCGGTCACTGGTCACGATCATGGGCTTCTTGATGGGCTCGCTGCTCCAGGCCAGCATGTTGGCGATGGACACCCTCCGCCGGAAGAGGCCCTGCGTGTGCTTGTTGAAATGCCTGGATGCCCAGTTCTCGATGTCGGTCTCCGAGGACGGCTTGCGCAGGGTGAACGTGGGGAACACGCAGCTGGCGCTGGGCATCACGCTGCGCGTCGGCCGGCTGCTCTCGAACTGCGCGCAGGTGCCGAGGTCCTCGGACTGGGGAGGGCAGAAGGGCGGTGAGGGGTGGGGCCCCACCTGACCGGCGGGTGAGAGGCGTGGCAGTGCGCCTCTTCTTGCTCCACCCGCCTAACGGACATGCTGGCAGTCTCCCCGTACAAGGCTGGGGCAAGGGCCCAAGGAGGCCCTGCTTCCAACCTTCATCCTGGGGCGCCACTTCCAGGAGGCGCCCTCCTTGCTCCTGAGGCCAAGGGTTGGGGGGCCAGGCCAGCTCTGGGGGCGGGAGGAAGCCTCTTCCTGTCTGTCTCGTTGTCCGCTGTCCTCCTGTATATGAGCCGCGGACAGGAATGTGCTCTGAGCAGTCCAGCCTGGAGGGGCACTAAGGCAGCCCTGCCATGGGGGACACTGGATGCCCGAGGTCACTGGGCCCTTGGGCACACCTTCTCTGGTGGGGCTGGAAGTAGACCTGAGATAGCCTGACACTGTGAGGCCCTCTGGCCACCGCCAGCTCAGAGCAGATGCCAGGACACCTGGTCCACCGAGCATGAAGCAGATGGTGTGAAAGATCAGGGGTCAGGAGGTGAAGACCAGAGCATGGGCCCACACCAAGTCCTGGGGCACTGAGCTCCTGGCACACGACCCGTGCCTACTACTGCCTAGGGAGGGCGCATCAGGCTGGGCCTCTGCTTCAGCCCAGCTGCAGCCCGGGCCCTGGGACTCACTTGGGGCCCGCGAGTGCCTCCGGGCCCCTTCCCTGCATGTGGGAGCCACCCGAGCAGCGCCTGGCACTCCACCTGCACGCTTGTCACCCGAGAGCCCACTCACAGGCAGGAGAAAGAGGCCCCGGGGGCCCAGTAGGGAGCAGCTGCCCACCCACCGCCCCTGTTGCCGTGGCCTGGCCCCTGGTGACTTGCCACACGCGCCCCGCCTCACCATGGAAGGAGGTGAGGACGCCCTGCCCTGGTGGTGGTGTTGGGGACGCCTGCCCACACCAGGTCTGGGGATGTCATCTGCCCCCCTACCTGTGAGGGGTGGAGGTAGGGCTCCGGCGAGGCCAGGTTGGTCTGCACCGAGACACTCTTCTCCAGCAGGATCTGGGGGAAGGCGAGCCTCTCCAAGGCGCCCCTCTGCCAGTGCTTGCTCTCCTGCTGGGCCAGCGCCTCGTCCTCGCTGAAGGCACGCACCACGGGTCCGGGCATGGGGAGCGGCACGGCTCCGTCACTCTCGTAGCCGGAGCCGTCCTGCTGGGAGTCCCAGCTGGCCCGCTGCTTCATGTGGAAGTGGGCCTGCTGTGCCTCCCACGCCAGCCGCGCATGCGCCAGGAAGGGCTCAGCCCCGCCCCGCGCCCCTTCGGCCTCGCCCGCCTTGGACTCCGGGCGCTTTGGGGCCAAGCTGGGCCCGCTCGGCGGCCGCTCTTCGGCCAGGGCCTGCTCGAGCAGGTCACGGTCCCCAGGGCTGTCCGTGGACGAAGCACTGGGGGCATGACACAGAGAGGGGTTCCTGCTCTTCCTCTTGCGCGTGCTCGGGGAGTAGCCCGTCGAGGACAGGGTGTCCTGCTGGCTGGACCAGGACATGGCGTCGTCCTGGGCCTGGGGCAGCGGCGTGGGCGGGAGGGCGTGCCGCAGCTCGGGCCCCTCCATGCTGCTGTAGTCCCCGGATGTGACCCCCAGGCGCTGGTCCCGCAGCGGGCAAGGGCTGGGCTGCAGGGAGAGCGAGCCGCCGCCGGGGTTGGGCGCGTACTTGTGCCGCGGGCCTGCCCGCAGCCTGGGGCTCGAGCCGGCCTGCTCCACGTACACCAGCTGCCGCACGTACTCCTTGCCCGCGGGGCTGTACTCCAGGCTCAGGAAGCGCTCCGGGCACTTCTGTCGCGTGAGCACCAGTTGCTGGAAGGGCGAGGCGGAGGCCTGTTTGGGCGACTGCGGGAAGGCGAGCGGCTTCCGACCGGGAGACCGCTGGGGCGAGCCGGCCTCATACTGCACGTCCATGGGGGGCTCGTCGTAGATGGGGGCCTGGTACTCGACCGGGGGCTCCTCGTAGAGGGGGGGCTCGTAGGCGTAGCGCGGGGAGGAGGGCTGTGAGTCGCTAGCAGGCTTGCGGGGCTGCGCCAGCAGCGGGGAGCAGCTGCCCAGCTCAGCCCTCTTTAGGAAGGGGGATGGTCTCCGCTCGGGGAAAAAAACCGGCCCGTCTGCGTCCGCGGCAAAGGTCTGCAGGCTGGGCGAGTGCTGCCCACCGGAGGGTTTGCGGGAGCGGCCCCCAGGCTGGCTGTCCAGGGGGTACCCGTTGCCCTGTGGGGAGAGGAAGCTGGGCTCCCGGTCTGCAACTTTGATGAGCATGCGCTCCTTGGTACCGGAGTTCCACCGGAGGGAGGAGGTCCTGGGGAGGGGGGGAAGGGGACAGGCACAGGTTACCTGGGGGCACAGGTTACCTGGAGGAGGCGGAAGGCTGGCCCTGCTGCCAGCTCAGCCATATCATCCACCTGCCCTGGCAAGTCACCCCCCACACCCCGCTTTACCGATGGGACATGGATGCACGGGGAGGCCGGGAATATGCCCAGCCACACTGCGGGACCCAGGACAGGCTCAGCGCCCCTTCCTGGTGTGTTGAGGTGCAAACCCAGCTACCATTCCAAGCTCAATCTTAAAACTGGAGCAAACCGCCACAGGCCCTCAGGTCTTCAAAGTGCCCCCAAGCCTGGCGCTACTCCTGGTCTGTGCTGGGGGCACCCAGGCCACCCAGAGGCACAAAGCCCACCTAGAACCCACAGGCAGAGGAGGTGCCTGCTCCAGCCAGACACACAAATTAGCCAAGGGATGGCCCTGCCCAGCCTAGCAGATGCTGGACCCCAAAGTCCTGAGGGTCATTCTAGAACCTTCCAAATCCAGGACCAAGAGAGGCCAAGATTCCCTCCCTACGGTTAAAACCAGTCTTCCCGTTCATCTGGGAAGAGCTCCCAGCAAGGCCACGTGCTGAGGACCCCTAGGCCCTCGTCCCCCACCACAGGCCCGGGCAGCACCACAGGCTCCATGATTCCCCAGGGTGGGCAGTGACAAGGCTTCTGTTCAACCAAAATCTGCCACGTGAGCCCGGGGGCCACCCCAGGAGGCCCCTGCCTGGTGCTGGGCCTGACAGCCCCTTCTCACGCCCCCCTGCCCAGTGCATGGCCCCGCGTGCGGGGCGCGTCCAGCTAGTTGCCTCCCGCTGACCCAGACTCTTCCGGCTGAGCCAGGAATTGCCGAGAAAACCACCCTCGGGCGAGAGCGGGGCCGCGCCGGAGACGCCGGGTCCCACCTGTAGTGAAGAAGCTGGCCGTCCGCGTTATAATCCCGGTAGATCTCATAGTCCTTCTCGAGAAACACTCCTGGTGGTGAGGAACTGAAATAAGCAAAGTGAAAAAATGATATGAACATAAGTGCAGTAACTTAAACACATGGCATGAAGCATGCGGCACTTAAAAATAACACACCTCGCCCTCTCGGTTTCTCAGAAATGACCTCGGTGTCCTGGCTTCTGCCCACAAAGCTGTCCCCTCATCAGGCCACACAGGTACTTCTCCTGCCGTAAGCCCGCCTCCCAGAGTGCCTGGGACGTGGCCTGCATGGAACGGACTGGGACCCACCTGCCCCCTGCCCTGCACAGGGACGGCCCCGCTGAGGCCCTGTGCAGAGGCGAGGCTGCCGACGGCCTCCCTGCATCGTAGGAGCCTGGGTAACTGGAACGGGGGCCTCTACCCTAAGGGCACCATGAGGGGTCAGACGTGGCCAGGTGCCTCGAGAAAAGAGCAGGGGCGGAAACACCTTCGCGGGGACACAGCTTGCCGGGGCGGCTGTCAGGGAAGGCCGTCTCTCACCGCCAGTATGTGAGCATACGGTTCTGGAAATGCAGTCGACGCAAGAAGATTTTTAAAAAGCAAGAAATTTAAATATATTAAAGAAATAAAATTATCATCAGTAGCCAATCTAGAAAAACTAAAGACTCAACCACAAAACAGTTCACTCTCAGAATGCATGGGACCCACTGTGACCCAGGAATAGCACGGGCTTGCACTTTGAGCCCACAGCAAGCTGAGGCCACTTAACTACTGAGAGGACCAGGGGCCTGGTGGCACCCATGCAAGAGCAGATGGACGGCAGGTGTGCCGGAGGGACATGTGCATCATGAGCAAATGCAGCATTTGGGGGATGAAGTAGGTCCCTCCTGGTTCTACACGAAGGTGGCTCCAGATAGATTCAGGCCTCAACATGAAAGATAAAACTATAAAGCTAACACAAGACATGTAAGATGATATCTTTGGACCTAGGCCAAGGAGGAACTTTTTAAACAAAACATTATAAACATAAACCGCAAGGCAAAAAACTAGTAAATTTGGTTGCATCAAAATCAAGGACACCAGGAACCAGACAGCAGGCAGGTGACCATGTAGAAGATCCTCACAATGTCTGAAACCAACAAGAAAGTGACATCTGGAATGTGTAAGGAACTCCTGCAAGCACAGAAAGTAAGCCAGCAACTCCAGCAGAAAAATGAGGTAAAACAAAACAAAACAGGCAATTCACATCAGAGAGGACTCACAGGCTAAATGTTCATGACAAGAGAGTAAAAATCTTGGCAAACGAGAGGAAAATCAGAGCGCAGGTGAGACCTACCCAGCTGATCAGACCTGCTGAGAAAGTGGGTATTGGGGGTGCCCACTCCGGCCGCAGCACAAATCCCAGGCCCCCTAGCCGCCCCCGCACCCCCTGGCCAGGCCCTGGGGCTGAAGGTGCAGAGAAGGCAGGATGGGGCCACTGGGAGGAAGGCGGGCCCCACAAGATGACACTCCACTGGCGATATACCTGTGGACACAGACAGCAGAGAAGCTGACGACGAAAAGCACACACCTGGACTGATGATGATGAGCAACAACCGTAGTCAATGCAATCATGACGTTCAGAATGGATGAAAAAGAAAACAAACGGCTACCCATTATTTATAAGAAACACACCTAAAATATAAGCAGGAAGGACTATCTTTTGGGAAAGGGTGTTGAGAGGCAAATACTCATCAAAGAGAAACAGTGGCACAGCTTTAATGTCAAACGAAGTAGGCTTCAAGGCAAAAATCAGGAGAGGTAAAAGGGCAACTGTGTAACAGTAAAAGGAAAACTTCAGCAGGGAGACATAACGATTCCAAGTTGATAGGCAACCACTCCATGGCTTCTACATAGATTTAAAGGAGAAACAGACAAATCCCAGCATTCCAGCAGGGGGCTTCACCTCCCAGAATTGACAGATTGGGCAGACACAATCAGTAAGAAACCTGATGGACACAATGAACAGATCTGACCTAATTGACAAAGACAGAACCCCAGACCTAACAAACAGGATAGAGATTATGTATGAAGCAGTCATAAAATCATCTATAAAAATTCAGGATTGAGGCTACAAAGCAAGTCTCAAAAAAAAAAAAATCATGCTTTCAGACCAAAATGAAATTCAGTTGGCAATCAAAAACAAGAAAGAAAATAACCTACAGTTTTGGAAAATAAGACATTTCTAAGTTACAAATGAGTCAAAGAAGCAGGCTTGATTAAGATTAGAAAGGATTTAAAATTGAACAATGATGCCAAGTCTATGTCCCAAAGTTGTGCAATGGAACGAGGGTCAGAAGCGGAGGGAAGTCCATGCCTCAAAAGTTCACTTAGAAAGAACAATGGGAACGAAGGAGTTAAGCTTCCAACACAGCCAGGAAAGCGATGAGAAAATAACGCCAAAGAAAGTGGAATAAAGCCAAACAAGAGCCAAGACATGAAAGACTCACTGGAGCCAAAAGGGTTCTCTGAACTTACCAGTGAAACAGAAACCCTTCTACGACCGAACGAGAGAGAGCGTGCACACACAACCTCAGGTGACAAGGGACAAGAAAATCTCAAAACAGAAGAACACCATGAGTAGCTTTATGCCAATGTGTTTGTAAACAGGTAAATGGACAACTTAATAGAAAAACATTTTATAAAATTGGATTTAAGGTATTAAAACACCCAAACATTCCTGCGAGCATTAAAGAAACAGAATCGGTAGTTAACGCCCTCCCCAGACCAGCCCTGGGCCTGACGGTGCACGAGTGCGCGCACCCGCAAGCAGGTGGCGGTGCGGAGGACAGGACACGCCGATACGAGCGCAGCCAAACTCCGAGAAGGAGTGGGCAAGCGCGGGCCGCTTTTTACCAACATGGAAAAAAAACCCTAAATAAAATATTAGCAACCTGAGTCTATTTACAAAATTACACAAACCAAATATCCCAGGAATGCAAGAAACAGAATGATTTTTTAAAATGCCAACTGCTGGCATCCCAGGGCCGGGCAGCACGGGACCACGACTGGGTGCTCATGCTCTCACAGACCTGGAGGCCAGATGTCCAAGGTCCAGGTGTCAACAGGGCTGGTTCCTTCCGAGGCCCATCAGGGACACTGCTCCAGGCCTGTCCCCAGCTTCTTGGCTTGTAGACACATCACTCCAATCTGTGCCTGCGGTCACATGGCTTCTCGCTGTGTCCCTAAGAGCACCAAGTCCCATGGGATCAGGGCCTGCCCTACTCCAGGTGACTGCACTTCAACTAATCACATGTGCAAAGACCCTGCTTCCAATTGAGGTCTCACCCTGAGGTCCTGGGGGTTGAGACCTCAACATCTTTTGGAGACACAATTCGATCCAGAACACTGACAGCAACAGACTCAGAAAATACACTCCATCGAATACTACATCCATTCATGAAGAAAGGCATAGCAATGGAGGGGACCACCACCACATCACAGGGAAGCAAGCCCGCAGCCCGGCCGCTCCGGCAGGCCAGGGGGCTGGTCCGGCCTGGTCCAGTTTTGGCCATCGTGGGGCAGTGGGCCAGCATCTCAGGAGAGGGATGAGAGTCTTTAATGAGATTAATGAGAGCTCAACAGAAGTGTAAAAACAAGCCTGACATAAAAATCAATGTCTATTTATCAGTGACGATCACAAAACATGACTTTAAAAAGATAATTTACAAAAGCCAGTGCTATAAAGTTGATACAGCATCTAGAAACAAACCGTAAAATTATGCAAGTCCTTAGTGGTGGGAAGTATATAAAAGACACCATTTCCAGATGTGGGAGAAGGCAGTGCAATAGACATCTGCCTCACCCAAACTGACCCACAGATCCAACACAATTCTAAGTCACGTCCACACAGGGCTCCTGGTGGGAATCCCGAGCCCACCTGACCTCATAACCCTCCTTTGTGGCAGAGCATCTAAGACACTTTTGGAAAAAGGACACTCCGTACCCCAGACAGGGCACTTCTCCAGCCCCAGGCCCCAGCGTGTGGGTGACAAAGACATTTGGCAACAGAACCCTAAAAGAACCCAGTCCCTTCACTTAATGACGCAGATGAGTAAAGAACTATAAAGAACTCAAAATCATCCTAATCCAATAAAAATGAGCCGTTCTCTGAGCCTGGGTAAGAGGAAACAGAGCACAGGAGACCAGAGGTCACGCCCAGCACACGTGCCATCCGCCTTCTCCTGCTCATCGCTGGGGCCGTGGCTCCCGCGATGGAAGGTCCACTTTCTGGGGACGACTCCAGGCGACCCCCGGAACCACTCAGACCCACTGAGCTGCTGCGGACATCTCCTTGGCCTCTGACCCCGTGCACGCCCTCCCCTCCCCAGCCCGAGCAGGGCACCATGGCCAGCTGTGCGGTCCCCAATGCACCAAATCCGCATGCCGTTTGCGATGGCACTGCCACGTCTCGGTGGCCAGTTTTGGTGCCAGGCCCTTGTGTGTCATTCTCAGAGGAGCAAGACGGGCCCCACAGTGCAGATCGGGTCTCGGGCACTTTGCGGTTTCCAGCGCCTCGGGTAAGACGCAGCCCGCGCCGCGCCTGCCCTGCCCGGGCCACACCTGCCCGGCGCGGGCCTCACCTGCCGCCGTCCTCCTTCACGGTGCTGAAGGCCGCGTGCCGGCTTCTGGCCAGCTGCTCCTGCGCCTTCTCGCCGGCGTCCGGCTCGGGCTCCAGGGAGGAGCTGGTGCTGCCGTCGCGGCTGACGCTGCTGCCGCGCCCGGGGCTGTTGTCGGCGGAGGCGCGGGGGGACTCTGTGTTCTGCTTCAGCGTCTGCAGCTTGGCTAACGGGATGATGTCGCAGCCCTGCGGCCGGTGCCACACGGTGCGCTGCGTGGTGGCGCTGTAGTAGTAGAAGCGCGACGTGTTGGGGTCGAAGAGCTCCCACCACTGGTTCTCGCTGGTGCGCTTGATGCGGACGCCGGCCGGCGGGTCCCACACGCACTCGCCGGTGACGAGGTTGGCGTACATGCGCTCGCGGGTGCGCGGCTCGATGATCTCCACCCACTCCAGCCTGGGGGAGAACGGCAGGGTCAGCGCGCGCGGGCGGCAGGGGCAGGCTCCGCACCCCTTGCCCCGCACCCCGGCCCTGCACCTCTTAATTTGGGGTTGACACAGTCTGTAACAAAAACAATTTCTGATTTACGGAAAAGTTGGAAAAATGGTCTTCCTCCAGATTCCCCACACTGCACCCCACACTGCACATGCAAGGGCCAAGGTCTGGCGTGAGGATGCAGAGGAGCAGAGGGAGGTAGTGGGGGGGGGGCTCGCTCTGTCCCACAGCCAACAGCCCCCCTCCCCCAACACCGCACTGCTGCTCTTCCTCTGGGGGCAGCAAGGGCTGCGTGGGGAGACACCGTGCGGGACTGTCCTCCTTGCCACGCTCAGCATCGGGGGCCAGTCTTGCCTGCAGCAATCACGGTGCTGCTGGCCAAATGCCACGACCTGCTCCCGTTACCCACCGCATGGATGAGCTGGAATTCTGTCCTAAGGGTCCTATAATAAAGACAGTGTCGTGTTAGCAGTGGCTGCTGCGATGTGACAGCATGACACCTTTCTGCTTTGCTGTAATTTCCAAATTGTCTACAATGTTCACAGATTACTTTTGCAATTTAAAAAAAAATTAAGATATTATCTCCTATTAAATAGTGTGTTTTTTTTTTTTTTTTTTTGAGGAGCATTTAAATCTTGCTTCCCAGCATATGTCATCAGTTTGGCTCAAATAAACTCTTGAAAAATTTTTGAAAAAATAATAAAATAGCGTATTTTTCAACTAGGGCATACAATATCATTTTCAGTATCAATTTTTAAAGTTTTACACATTTAGTGCACAATATTTCCATCACCTACACACTTTCACACCGGCCTTGGTCTTTCCTTGGCGGTGTGGTCGATGGCATCTCCCTGGGGGTGAGGTCAATGGTTCCAGAGAGGATGCGTATTTTAATGTCAGGGAAGGACTTTCACAGTAAATAAGTAAACGAAGCTATATAGATTCTAAAAAAAAGCCAAGTGTTTATATATTTGTGTAGAAATTTGTGGGAAGGGTCATACCAAGTGTTAGAAGGGGTTATCTTAGGACTAGTGGAATATGGTACAATTTTACACCTCCCCTTTTACTTACCTAATTTTTTATTTTATAATGGAAATTTTCAAACATCATAAAAACTGATTAGCATAATGAATCCCCATGTAGGCGGCTTTAAATTTTTCCTGATTATTAATGAGGTCAAGCACCTTTCTCATATTAATGAACCATATATATTTTTCATTTAATAAAAACACGTGACTTTTGCCCATTAAAATTTTTTTTCTAATTTGCAGTTGTATTTTTAAAAAACATATATTCTCGATAGTAATCTCCTGGTTACATTGTATTACAAATCTCTCCTGCTGCAGCTTACTGTTTCACTCTTTATGTCGGCTTCGCTTTTTGATGAAAAGTTTTTAATTTTAGTATAGTTGAATTTGTAAATCATTTCCTTTATGATTTCTCTTCTTCCTACTGTGTTTAAGAATCTTAAATCTTAAGATTTCCTACTTCTAAGTCAAAAACGTTCGAAGCTGACTTGCAAAGTTTTATAGCCTTGCCTGTCACGTTGAAGCCCTAACTGCCTGGGTGGTTTCTGTTTATTGGGTGACATTTCACACTCCCCACGTAAGAAACCAGGGCTCTCCGTGATGGACAGTGTCAGTGCACCTGTGTCTGAGCTCTCTGCTGGCTCTGCTGGTCAAACCTTCTCTGCCCTGCACCTCGCTGTCTTAATCATGGTAGCCTAGTACAGTGTGCATTTCCCAAGCCCCCATGTCCTCTGCTTCTTCAGTCATGTCTTGGCTATTTGTGACTCTGTTCTCCCTACGAACTGCAGAATCAGCTTGTTAATGTGCACAAACTCTGTTGGCACCTTTGCTGGATCTATCCCAGGAGAAAAGAGAAGCCTTTGTCACGATTTAGTCTCCCACCCAAACCACAGTGCATCTACTCATTCATGTCTTCTTTAAAGAGCCTGCATGTGTTTTTTCAGATTTATTCCTAGGTTTTATATACACACACTTGTGATTGTAAATGGTACTCTTATTGTAAATATAAATAACTCTTTAAAAATAACACCATGACATATATACAGAAACATGTACAGGACATGAAGATAAATATAATGAGCAATTATGAACCGACATTTGTATAGCAATCACTCATCAAGAAATAAAACAAGGCAGCATCCCAGACACCCCCTACATTACACGTCTGCTCACCCCAAGGGGACTACCGAGTTCGAAAGCAGTCACACTTCCTTGCTTTTAAAGTTTTACCATACTTGAGGGTAACCCTAAACAAACCAGTTTAGGTGTATCTATTTTTGAATTACATGTTCGTGCAGGAAAACTACGCTTTTTTGTGTTTTGCTTCTTTCACTTAAACTCGTCCCTGCTGGTCTGCCCGTGC
Source organism: Eidolon dupreanum (assembly GCA_028627145.1). Classification (NCBI taxonomy): domain Eukaryota; kingdom Metazoa; phylum Chordata; class Mammalia; order Chiroptera; family Pteropodidae; genus Eidolon; species Eidolon dupreanum. The sequence continues at coordinate 107,871 of CM053511.1, read as the reverse complement.
TGATGGACATTTGGGCTGTCTGCCTTTGGGGGTTATTTCTCACAACTCTGCTGTGAACATCCTGTATGTGGACTCTGGCTGTGTGTGCAGAGGTGGGGCTCTGGGTCCCAGCAGTGGGCCCCAACTGTCCAGGGGACACCGACCTGTGTTATTCAGAGCCGTGCACAGCATTGCCTGTCGCTCCATATCCTGGCCTGCCTGTTGTTTCTCAATTTTTGCAGTTAACTTTATAGATAATTTTCAGATTGTTGCTGGTGTAGAGACATGCAATTTATCGTGTATATTGGTTTTATAAGCAATCTTGGTGAGTTTTCTACTGACTCTTAATAATTTACTACAGATTCACTTGTGAATAAACAAGGAATAACCGACCTGCTGTCTTTTGCATATGATACTGCTGCGGGATTCTCGAACAGAGAGACAGAGAGACGGGACATTGAGGCTGTAAGCAGGAAGCAGCGTTTATTGATGCCGGCACAGGCTCAGTGGATTCTCATCCAAAGGCTGAGCCCTGACTGTAACACTGCCGGCAGTTTTACACAGTCCCGTACTTCCGCATTCCTACAGCTACAGATATACGGAAGGAGAACATTGATTGGTTGCCAAGCTATGCGAAAACTGACGTCAGCCAGAGAGTCCTGGGGGTAGTCTAGAACTAACTTGTTCGAGGAGGAAATGGCCAGGCAGGGTCAGGCTGCCACAATACAATGTAATTATCGGTAGAGCAAACACAAACTACTTGGCAGATGAATGGTGAAAAAGAATCACTCTCCTTTTGTGTTCTATAGTTTCACTATAACATTGAAATGAAGGACTTGTGGGACTCCTGGATCTGAGGATTGGCATCTTTAAACAATTTTCGGACAGTTCTCCATCATCTTTTTAAGCACCACTCCTCAACTCTTTTTCTGGAACCCCCACATTAGGCCCAACACGCTTTTCACAGGATCCCCATGCCTCCATGTGGCTCACACTCCCCATCTCCAGTCATCTGCCCCATTCTAGGTCATTTCCGTTGTTCCTCTTTCTACTTCATTAATTCTCTCTTCAGCTGTGTTTAATCTGCTGGTTCTTTTCCAAATTTCCACTGTTATTCTTTAGGGTCTCCTGCTCTTTGCTCACATTGCTAAGCCTCTCTTATTTCTTTAAACATAGTATCCTGTGTCTGATAACTCCAGTACTGGCATCTGTATGGGCCTGTTTCTCCTGGGTCTCACTGGTCGTGGCCATTTCCTGATACGTGGCCCTTTTGTGGCAGGGCTGCTACACACTACGGGGGGGAACCCATGATGGGGAAGGTGGGCATCAGCGTACACCCCGTCCACAGTACAACGCACAACGCTCGGCACCCTTGAAGCCTCACGCCTCCCTCTCGCTCCCTGTCCACGAACGTCCCAACGGCTAACTCAAAGAGAACCTGGAGAGCAGCGGGGGTTCCCGTAACAACAGCTTCCCCGCAAGACCCTCAGTCAGTGTGTGGTTCAGCCCTTCGCCCCGTGCCACTCCCTCTCTGCTCCCATCGACGAAGCCTCAGACGCCAGGGCACTGGCAGGACCCCGGGAGCACCCCCTTAGGGAACCGCTGCTTCTCCGGGCATCCTTGCCCTGAGTCTCAGCCCTACGTAACCCAGCAAACGTGTCCACTCTATAAGCTGTTCCCCTCCACCTGCAATCACACTGGGCCTGTCCATAGCCACTGTCCATCACACGCCAGTCCTCCTGCAGAAGGAAGAGCAGGGCTGGGTGGGCATCTGGGACAGAGGCTGGGAGAAGGTCCTAGAAGCACAGGACAGGAGGTAGACCCCTCAGCAGTGCCATCAGGACGCAGCTGTCTCTGGGCTCCTGGGTCTCACTAGTGAGCCTGCGAGGCTGTGCAGAGGCGGCAAGAGCCCCCAGTGGGCCTGGGGCCCTCATCTCCAAGGACACCCCTCCCAAGCCTGGCCTCCACAACCACCAACCCGCTGCTCACTTAGGACGGCTATATAACAATTTTTTAAAAACCATAACAAGTATCGGAGAGGATGTGGAGAAACGGGAACTTCTATGTATTGCTGGTGGGAACGTAAAATGGCACAGCCAGTTTGGAAAAGTTTGTCAGTTCCTCAAAAAATCAAGCACGGAGTTACCACAGTACTCAGCAGCTCCACCGAGGCGTCTACCCAAGAGGAACAGGCGACTGTGCGTCCGCACAAAGCCGTGCACGAACGTCCACAGCAGCTTGTTTACAACAGCCACAGGGAAACAACCCAAACGCTGTCGCCTGAGGAGCGGAGGAGGAAAACGGCTTCTCGGTACAGAGGAGGGTCACTCAGCTGTAGAGAGAGAGAGGAAGTGCTAACACGTGTCACCACGTGGATGAACCCTGAAGACAATACCACAGTGAAAGAAGCCAGACACAAAAGATTACTATTGTGTGATTCATTTATTCGAATTGTCCAGAAGAAATTCAAAGAGAGAAAGTAGATTAGTGGTTGCTGAGTAAGTGTGAACACAGGACGGACTCTGTGTTCTCGTTCTTGGGTGGGCTGTGCATGTGGGAGGTGCAAATAAATCCCTAACTTTGAAAAGTGTACGTGCATGCACACTGTCGCAGCGGAATGGGCGAAGCAATTCTGAAACAGCTTCGGACGCGTCCTCGGAGAAGCGGACGTGTCGTGCGCTGATGCTCCCGGGAGCAGGGCTCTCGCCAGAGGGAGGGGACGGAGCTGTGCAACGGAAGCCGGCCAGAAAACGCCCCCGGGAGCACGCTGCCATCGACGGTGTCCGTGTGAACGCAGTGTTTCTAATGCGTGTGAATTCTGCGTCCACGTGCGTGCTCACGCGCACATTCACGCACACTTTCTACTCTGCCTGCTGAAAGGTCCAAGAAGCAAATGCTGCTGGAGCCGCCGCGCCCCGAGCGCCGGCTGGTCGTCCAGCGTGCCTTCCCTGGAGGAGGCAGCGCTCTCGAGAAGCAGCTGACTCGGGGCAGGGCTGGCGGGACGAATGTGCCGCAGCATGCGGCCAGGCCAGACGGAGGAAGGGCTCCAAGAACCACGCGCACACTGGCGACAGGAGACAGCCTGAGGGAGCCTCACCGGCCCACGCCGGGGCAGCAAGAAAGTAAAGCGATGAAGAGCAGGAATGAACTACAAGTGTGTAAAATAAAAAGGAAATCCTGAGTCCGAACCGAGAATGAATGAATGAGTGAGGGCACAGGGAGGGGCTCGTGTGCTCACACGGTAACGGGTGCCAGGGCTGGGACGCTGGCGTTCCGCACCTGTCCCCGGAAAGACGGGATCACGAGAGAAGTGATGAAAACACCGAGGAGCGCGGAGCGTGGGGAAAGCAGTGTTGGCGGCCTGGGGAGAGCGGCCGCGGGCCGGGATGGGCTCAGGAGGACGCGACACCAGTGCGTGGCACCCTGCTAAGAAGTCCCTAGACAGCCCCAAACCGAACGCTCTGTTTCAAAAGGGCAACTATTACCTTTAAAGGTGTCGGTGTCGCGAAAGACACAGAAAGGCTGTGGAAAGCCTCCCGACCACAGCGGCGAGCAGACGGGGGAAGCGCACGCTGGAGGGCCTGGACGCGGCCAAGGCTGGCAGGGGGCCAGCTGCCCCAGCCGGGCGGGGCGGCGGCGGGGAGGGAGGCCGCGCTCCGGCACAGGTCTACTCACGGTGCTACCCGTCCTGGGTGCTGTGAGCCAGCACTGGGCCGTGACATCTGTGACCCTCCCCAAGGTGACTTAGAGAACAGAACAGCATGTGTGCAGGGAGGTGAATCCCAGCCCGGGGACTTGACTGGACAGTGCGCAGGTCCTGTTCTTGCAACTTTTCTGCAAGGGCAGAACTGTTGCCAAATAAAGTTAAAAATCAGAAAACCAAAAAGGATGAACTGCAGCTGGCTGGATCGATGGCCAGAGGGGGCAAAAGGGACTGGGCCCAGGTGGCCAAGTCCACCTGCGTGAGAAGGCCTTCCCACGGCACTGCATCTGCGGCAGGAAGTGGGGGCCGGCCCTGGGGACTTGGGCTTCTGCGGGAGGGTGCCACGCTCAGAGCGAGCACGAGTCACCTCCAACAGGAAAGCGGTCCCAGTGGTGACACGTGCGGGTGGGAGAGCAGCTCGCCCCGACATGAAGCCGCTTCAGGAGCCCGCCCCTGGGAAAGGGGGCTCACGCCCCACTCCACCAGACCCCGGACGACCCAGCGCGCCCGCCATGCCTTCTCCTCACCTCGTGCTCGGTCCCGAAAGCCGAGGCTCCTGCACGCCGGCATTATGGCTCTCGCATTCGTAATCCTGCGTCTGGGACATCGCCGGCTCTGCTCAGGGCCCCGGGCGGTCTCGGCTGCGCAGCAGGGCGGCCCCTCCGGCGTCAGTCAGGAAGGCGGCGTCCTGCAGGACAGCAGAGGTGTCTGAGCCTGTGAGTTCAGCGCACAGCTCACCGCGCCTTTGGGATCTGGGAACCGGAAACGGTGCAGGCCAGTCCCTCACGGACCCGTGCGATGGCGAGGGTGAGAGATGGCACCCCAAGTCGGTGTCTGAGCTCCCTGTACCCCGCCCCTGAACCCCGCCTGGGATCAGCCCCTGCCAGCCCACAAGAAGGCAGCCAGACCTCTCGGTCGCTGCTCCAGGCAAGCTGCCCACTGCCTGAGACGCGATGTCCTCGGCCGTCCAACGGGCACAGCGCCACGCCCCTGGCAACGCCGGAAACTGGGGCGAGGCACAGGGCATGGGCCCTGACAGAGCGACGCGCGAGAGCCATCGACGCCCATGTAAGGTCACCCAATGTATGCCGAAGAGGGGACTTTTCAAAAACAGTGTTGTATCGATTATGTCTAAACAGGAAAAAATGAACTTGACCCACACCCCATCTAGTACACAGAACTCAATTCTAGGTTAACTGTACTTCCAAATGTTAACGGTAAAACAGTAAGGTTTTCAGAAAAGATGCAGAACAAAATCTTCGTGGTCTTAATCAGACACCAAAAAACACAAACCACAAAAGAAAATTTAATAAGTGGAGCTATGATAAAGTACAGAGCCTCTGTTTGCCGATGCTGCATTATGAGTCCAGGGGCGCGTCCACGATGGGGGGCGCACGCGACAGTGTGCACCGCACACCACAGAGACGCTCGTGCGTCTAATCTGACAAAAACCACTTCCAGAACACATCAAAAACCAGAAACAAATAAGAAAAAGACAGATAATCCAATAGAGAAATAGACAAAAGACCTAAACACATACTTCACAAAAAAGAATATCTGAATAGCTAAAAAATACATAGAAATGAACTCAACCTCGTTAGTCATCAGGGAACTCTTCATTACAAGCGTAATGGGCACTACACACCCACCCAAACGGCTGAAATGGAACAGAGAACCCTGCACGTGCCGGCAAGAGTGGAGGCTCGTCCAGGGCTGCAGAGAGTGCGGGATGGCGGGCCAGACCCCGCGGCCCGGGGCTTCCACGCCAGTGATGCAGGCCGGGGAGGCCAACCGATGCGCACCGGCCCCACGCAGCGTTCCCTGCGGCCCTGCTCACCGCGTCCCAAAGGAGAAACCGCCATCTGTTCCTCACAGAAGGACACGCAAGTGCGCGTGGGAGGCCCCCACGGCGACCTACCGAAGCTGCCAGGCAGGAGTGGGAGACAAAAGCCAGACGCTGGCAGATTGGTACAGCCGCTATGGAAAACAGTCTGGAGGTTTCTCAAAACCTTAAAAATGAATCTACCTTTTGACCAGCAATTGCACTTCTGGGTATTTATCCAAAGAAGACCAAAGCAATAATTCATAAAGACCTCTGCACCCCTATGCTCACGGCAGCACAATTTACAATAGCCCAGATACAAAAGCAACCTAAATGCCCATCAAGAGAAGACTGGATAAAGAAGTCACGGTTCATATGTACAATGGAATATTACTCAGCCATTAAAAAAATGAAATCCTATCATTTGCAACGACATGGCATGGATGGACCTAGAGGTTATTATGCTGAGTAAAATAAGTCAGACAGAGATAAATACCACATGATTTCACTTATATGCGGACTCAAAGCAACAAAAAGAACAATTAATCAAAAACAGACTCACAAATATAGAGGACAATTTGGTGATGGACAGAGGGGAGGGGTTTGGGGGCTGGGAGAATGGGGTGAAAGGTTAAAGAAGTACAAATTAGTAGCTGATAGATGGTCATGGGGATGGGGAGCAGGGCATAGGGAATGCAGTTAGCATTAATGTAACGGCTAGGTGGAAAACCAGAGATAAAGAGCAATTAGGGGATTGTTTTATAAACTATATAAATGTCTAACCAATGTTCTGTATACTTGAAACTAAAAAATTAAAGAAAAAGCCAGATGGCCAGATGAACGCAGCACAATGCCGGGCGTCGTGTTCAGGACTGGGGGTCACCTATGCTGTCAGTCACCTGTGCTGTCGGTCACCTGTGAGGCAAGGTGTCAGCAGCAGCCGCCTCTGGGTGCCAGTGGCGGACGCTGGCCCAGGGGACCACGCACGCACTAGCCGCGTGCTCCCCACCAGCCCAGCAGGTACTGGGAGGGTCCCCTCTGGAAGCGGCGGGTCCAAAGAGCCCACTCACTGCTCCTGGCCGGGAAATCAAACAAGTCCAAAGCAGAGGCCGGGCAGCGGAGCCAGGAAGAGAATGCAAGCCGGAAACGCTCCGAAAGGCCAGGCGACTGAGGCCTGAACCCCACCGTTTGTAGCGGGAGACGCCCCTGGAGGGAAGCTCCCACTCAAACGTCCACGCCACTACCGGCTTAAATGCCCTGGGCTGCAGCGTCCTCACTGTCAATGGGTCTGTGACTTTACTGTGGCCAGGTGCATAGCAAAGCCAGTTCTACCAAGGGCAAACGGAAGCAGACGAAAGTGCCCAGGGCATCTGATCAACCTGTAACCAAGCAACACTGAATGAATCGATGTGACCGGAGGCCCTGATGTCCTAGGAATGCCATCTCTAAAAGTGAAACTGAAGTACTTCTAACGTCCTGTTTGAGAGAAGACAGATGACCTTCTCATACGGCCTCCACATTTTAAAAAATAACAGCAGTGTCCGCGAAATTTTGAGAAACTAAAAAACATCTACCATAACCCCAAAGCAATTCAAATCAACCACCTGTTCATCTCTTTGCAGTCCTCATCCCGCCCTTCAGGCTGGTCAAAAGCAGAGGGCTCAGTGAGCGGCAGACTGGTCCCCTTGTCTCCAAGTCAACTCCCGCTCTGTCTCTTCCAGAAGGCCTTCTCCGACCTGGGACAGTCACCACGTCTTGGTGACCCCAAACATCCTGGGTCTGAATCAGGTGATGTTCATCCTCCAACTCCGCTCTTCATTTCTGAAGTGTTTTGGTCTAGGTCCTTTGCATTTCCACGTGGATTTCAGAATCAGCTTCCCAGCTTCTACAAGATGCCCTGCTGTGGTTTTGAATGAAGCTGTGTTGAACTGTGCATCAATATGAGAACTAACTTTACAATGATATCGAATCTTCCAGCCTACAAACATGTCACATAGCCCCACTTACATCCTTTCTTTCAGCAGTGTTTTGCACTTTTTAGTGTACGTGTCTTGTACATATTTAGGCAAATTTATCCATGAGTATTTCACATGTTGATGATAACAAAATAGAAAACAATTTCCAACTGTTTGTTGCCAGTCCAGTTTGCATATTGGTCTTGTACCTGTAACCCTTCTAAACTCACTTCCTTGTTCTAATTGCCCCCCATTTGGGGGAGGCAGATTTTATTAGAATTTATACATAGATGATTATGTCAACAGTGAACACTGACAATTTTACTATTTCCCTTCTGATCTGGATCACTTTACTGAGCTGGTATAAAATTGCTATTATTTCTTCCTCAGATGTTTGGTAGAACACACCAGTGAAGCCATCTGGGCGTGTAGTTTTCTTTGCTGGAAGGTTTCTAATTAAGAATTGAATTTACTTAATGGATAGAGAACTAATCAGACTTTGAATTTCTTCTTGAGTGAGCTTTAGTGGTCTTTGTCTTTCAAGGAATTTATTCATTTCATACAAATTGTCAAATTTATTAGCGTAAAGTTGTCAGACTACTCATTTATTATCCTTTTCAGATCAATAGAATCTGTAGCGATGTCACCTCTTTCATTTCTGATAACTTTCATGACATCCCACACATTTTAACGTGCTGCATTTCCATTTTCATCCAGTTCAAAAGCTAATTGCCCTTTTGATTCTCCTTTAACTCACAAATTGTACAGAAGTTTCTTACTTCCCCAATACCTGATATTCCAGATATTGATATTGGTTTCTAATTTAACCCTTTTGTCAGAATATCTATGGAACAGAAAAACGGTCTGTCTTGGCAGATATGTCCCATGCAGTGGAATAAACATGCTCTTGGGCGTTCTACAAATGTTAACCAGGTCAGGCGGGTAGACAGTGCCAACACTAACTTCCTGATTGTTCTATCAATTACTGAGAAAGGGGTTTTGGGAATTCTGACTAAAATTGTAGATGTATCCATTTCTCTTTGCAATTCTATCAGCTTTTTGCTTTATGTTTTATAGCTCTGCTATTAGATGCATAAAATTTATGGTGTGTTCTTGATGACTTAATCTCTTCAAGAAATATCTTTATGTGGTACTTTTCTTGGCTCTAAAATCAGTACATTTGGTACTATAGCAACTCCAGCTTTATTTTCCTTAGTGTAAGAAATGAATGTCTTTGCCTTCCTTTTACTTTAACCTGCTTGTGTCTTTACATTTAATGTGGATTTATTGTAGCCAGCATATATTTGGGTACTGCTTTATTATGCAGTATGACGTCTGCCTTTTAATTGGAGTGTTTAAAACATCTAGATTTATGATTGTCAGCACGGTTAGGTTGAAGTCCACTACTTTGCTACTTGTTTTCCGTTTGTTCCATCCATTCTTTGTTCCGTTTTCCTGTCTTCTTGTGAATTATGCATTCTGTGACTCAGTTTTATCTCCACTGTTACCCGCTGCAGGTAATCGCTGTTCAGCTATCTCAGCAGATGTCCTCGCGTGCGCGCTGTCCACATGCAATCTATCACAGTCCATCCGCAAGTGAAACTGCACCACTTCAGGTACGAGTTTGCCGTCTCTCTGCTCTGGGCCTTTGTGCCATTTTGTCATATCTTATTCAGTGTATGTTGCGCACCCACCCTCACCCCCCGACACACTGCACTACCTTGTTATTGCTGTTATTTAAATAATTACCTTTAAAGAAACGCTCACGCTGGCACAGAACCCCAGGCTGGCAGTCTTCGTCTAGCACCTGCACACCGCCCCGCCGCCTCCCCACCTGTGTTGTCTCTAGAGAAACCTGCGGGCGTCTGTATGTGCTCCCCTGGGTGTGAGAAAGGCGCCGCCCACGTCCTGAACGTGCGCTTCACACCGCTTCCTTTTCACAAAAGACCTACAACGGTGCCTGTTCGCTAACGAGAAGAAAGCCGAAGAGGGCCGTCTCCTTCACGAAAAGAGGCAGGCTGAGCAGGGAGGGGGCCCTGCCCGTTACCCCCCCACCCCAGCCTCACCTCGATTTACTCTGTGCAGCTGTTGGCACGCCGTGCCCTAAGGCTGCCTGTCCGCTTCATGTGCGGCTGAAGTTTTTTACAGCAGAGGAAACCTTTGTCTTTTTCTTCTGCCTGCCTTAAGGGTTGTCTCTTCATTGCTGGATCTGAGCGATTTGATTCTGATGCGCTTTGTATGATTTCATTCATGTTTCTTGTGCTTAGGGTTTGTTAAGACTGTTCTATCTAGGTTTAGAGTTTTCATCAAATTTGGGAGCTTTCAGCTATCATTTCTTCAAGTAGCTTTTCGGTCCCTCCCTCCTCCTGTGGGAACTTCAGTTACACAAACATTAGGGCTCTGCCCGTTGTCCCACATCTCAGTCTTCCTCTCCTTGTCTTAGAGTTTGGATCGGTCTTACTGCTTGTCTTCAAGTTTACTAATCTTTTCTTCTGCAATGCCTAATCTGCTGTTAATTCCATCCAGCATGCTTGCGTTCAGGCAGTTTAGTTTCAACTTTAGAAGTTTAGTTCGGATTGCTGGTTAACTGTGTTAACTTCACCATGTCTTTACTTAATGTGATCAATATTTCCTTTAGCTTTGAACCCATGGACTGTAATTATCACTGTTTTAAGGACCTTGTCTGCTCAACCCATCATCTGCCCTTGAGGAGGAACACGTGACCCCCACGGCGACCTTCTCTCCAAGGTTGCAGCGTAGGGCACCCGGTGGACTCACCTTAGCCAGGTGGGACGCCCCATCCCGAGGCTGGGCTCGGAGTGAATCCCTGGAGAGCGCTTCTCTCCCCGCTCGCCGCTCAGCCTGGCTCTGCTGCCTTCTGGAGCGGGGAATGAGGCAGACTGGCTCTGCCAACAGGCTGGGCTAACTTACCAGGTCCTGTCCTGGCGCTGCTCATTTCGTATCCAGTTCTTCCAGAAACGTGATGTGCCCTCTCCACGTCACAGTCTCCCCGCCATCATTCCAGGGAGGTCCTGCCTGACTTGCTCCTCGATCCCTGGACACCGGCTCTCCTCCAACTATGATGCCTGCGGTGGCCCATGGGTTGCCCCAAAGCCCTCCAGCTCTGGTCCTCTCAGACCATGTCTGTCTTCCTCTGCGCAGCATGTCCTTCCCGGGCAGCTGTCCTCTGGCGACCACTTCTGTTCCGGTGGTGCCTGCCCTATTATTCGCTGTTGCTATTTGGGCCCCCAAGTTTGTAACAGGTTTTTGCCTTTAATTTTCTCTCTCTGGTTCGGCTGGCTCACTGCCTGTCCTTCTGCTGCCGTGCCTTCCCTTTGAGCTCTTTTCTCTTTATGTATTTTGAATCTGTTTTTTTTTTTAGTTTACAAAAAAGGTTCTCTGCTTCTGGGGTTCTTTCAAATGTCTTCACCAGTGGTTTCACTGCAGTCACTGTCCTTTTTCTTCTCTTTCTCTACATCAGGGTCCCATGTTGGCTCCTGGTTATCGCTCGTTTTCAAATAAGGAAAGGGACAGGAGTTAGGGCAGACTCAAATCAAATGCGTCATTCTAGAATGCTCTATTGCCAAATTTTCTTCAGGCTCTGCTCTGGAAATGAGTTTTCTGCTATTAGGACATTTTTTTGGTTGCGAATGACAAACTCGACTGAAACTGGAGACGGAGCCCTGCACCCTGGCCTGGCCGGGCGAGCGGGGTGAGGCCCTGTGAGTGCTGGGCTCGGGGGAGGGCCGAGGCTGCCCGCTCTCAGGCCTCTGCTCGGGCCGCGCCAAGCTCCATCCCTCTGGCTCCAGCCAGAGGGTCCCTTGAAGACTTCTGAAGGACCACTGGGGCCCTGGCATGGCTGGTGCTTCAAGGTAGAGGGGCAGGAAGGCGGGCTCTGGTGGCATGCAGAAGGCCCCCCTGCAAGCAACAGCCCCTCGAGGGCAACTGTCCGCCTGCAAGGTGCCTCCCTGGGGCCCCAAACATCCTCGTGACTGGGCCTGAGGCGCTCCGGAGTTGCGCCTGCCCGTCTCTCCTCCTTCCCCATCCCGCCTGGGCTCTGGGTCCCGTAGAAAGGCCGATGGAGCACCTGAGCTCCCCTCCCTCACCAGACCCCACACCCGCTTTCTCCCATGGCCCACCCACACCACCAGCTCCTTCTGTCCAGTCGATGGCGTCAGCTGTGTCCCTAGAAACCCTCTTTGTTCAGAGCACTGAGTCCCGCTCAGGGCTCTGGCCTTCACCCCTCCTCCCCGGCTGGCTGACATCCTCCTCTGGCTTAAATCTTGTTCCCTCTTTTTCATTCTTTTGTTCATTTCAGCGAGTTCTAGGGAAGAAAACAGAATAAACAAGTCTTGACTCAGCCATCGTGTCCAGAAGGCCCGGCCCCGCTCTCAGGCTGTTTCGCCAACATCTCCAGGTTCTGGACAATGAGCGTCTCTCAGCTTCACGTCTGAGAGCTCGGCTCTGAGCGGCAGGCACAATGCCCCATTCTCCGCCTGGCGACCAGGACAGGCTGGCGTTTCCGCATCTGCGCCTCTGCAGCAGCTGCTCTCATCAGCTGCCTCCTCCACAGGGCGGCCGTCGTCATGGCTGAAACTGTGACCAGACCCGTCAGCGAGCCATGGAATCAGCTCGCAGGTCAGGACCAGCTTTCCAGAACTTTCTGGGAGCCGGGGTCTTGCCTCCAAGAGAAGGGACATGCTCAGAGCCGCGCTGGACGACAGAAGCGGATGGATGGCGGCGCTGCCGCTCGGGATGGCACCTGGCTCCTGCCTGGCTGCCAGAGGCCACGTGACAGGCAGCCGGGATACCCAGAGCCTGGGCCCGCGCCCACCGCAAGCAGAGGCGCGGCCCCGCCCTCCCTGCCTTCCTCTGCTTCTCTCACCAACAAAGCCGCACCCGGGCCCCTGTGGGACCATTTAGAGAGAACAAAACATCTATCTGTTCATGTGCTGGTGGTCGGAATGGAGAAGCTGGCCTGTGACCAGGAACAGCCCGACACCAAGGTCCTGGCTCGTTCCCAAAACCAAGAGCATGGTGCCACCCTACGGGGCTCCGAGGGGAGCGAGGGAAGCCACGACACAGACAGCAGCTCTTGGTCCTGCAAGACTGACTGACGTGACCACGAACACTCCTGTCACCCCTTCTAGTGCCCGCAGGGCCAGTGCCCGGCCCCCCGGTGGTGGTGACACCACCCGCCTCGTCCCCACAGGGCGACTCGGGTGCTTAGGCACAGCGACCTCGGGCCCCAGGACAGGGAGACCTGGGCCTCCACGGAGGAAGGCAGCAGAGGACGCTTCTATTACCTGAATCTCACTGTGGTTCTTCAGAAGCGGACTGGGCCGGGGCAAGGCTCTCTGCCACGGCTGCAGCCCCGGGCCGACCGCTGCTCCGCCAATCGCATGCGCTGCCTGATGTGACTGCCTTATTTCCCGAGAGTCCACTTCTGAGGGTGTGACAGGCAGAGGAGCGAGGGCAGGGCTCAGGCCAGGCCCAGTGGGCGCCCACAGGGCAGAGGGGCGCCCAGGAGGCCGGGCTGTTAACGGGAGAGGCACCCGGGAGGAAACAAAACTCCTGAAACTGCAGGAGGACCGGGACTACGGACGCGGCAGTCCCGCTGCACGTGCGCGGCGGGGTCTGGCCCACGCCGCGGTGCGGGACTGCTCCTGCCCAGCCCTTCTGTAGCTCTGTGCTGCCTCTGTCCTCTGCGCCTACTTTTCAACTGTGGTTTTGGTGAAACAGAATGTTTCCATTTCTATTATTGCTTATTGCAGCTTTTCTCAAAAAGTTCCGACACCTCTGTTTCTCCAATTCTCAACTGTCACCAGGTCACTTGTCACTTGCCGTGCATGTGGAGGGCAGCGTGGGCTTCCAGTGGGGCTGCAGGGTGCAGAAGGGTGCCTGCCCTCCCCGTCCCCTTCTGCTTCATGATCCCAAGGGGCCTTGCACAGGGAACCCACTTCACACGCCTGACGTGGATCTGCCACCTGCTTCCATGAGCAGTTTCAGGGGAGGCTGGGAAAGAAAGCTCCCGGCCGCGCCACGCCGCCACCCTGCGTAAGCCCCCCGCACCGGACCGGCCGCCTCCCTGACGATGCGACACGTGGACCCCTCCCTGGAAGGAGGTCCGCGACCTTAAAAGTCACCCCAGCAAATGCCCCTCAGATGACGCAAGGGAGCAGCCCTGACCTTCCTGGCCCTGAGGGCTCTGAGCCCCCAGCACACAGCCCCACTGCCACCGGCTGCCCATTGCGGACGCGGGCCTCTGGGTGACGGGCTCCCCCAAAGGGAGGTAGCCGAAACTTGAACCTGCGTCGGTGTGAGACGCGGGCTCAGTGCTCACCGAGGGCAGCAGGCGGTGTGCGCCACCTCGGGTGCCGCTCGGGGGCGGGCCTGCGGGTCCCGCTGGCCGCTCCACGCCCCCAGCCCCATGGCCGTCTCCCCTCCTCCTGTAGCACCCGCCTCGTGAAGAGCGCCTGGCACACACAGGGCACAGTCCATGGGACGCCTGCTGCCCTCAGCGCCGCACCCACACGGGCCTCTGTGCCCCCTGCTGCCTGCGGCTGTCCAGCCGCCCGCAGCGGGGACAGCCTGAGGGCTGGCAGGCGAGACGCGCCCGGAGCAGGACGAGCCGCCGGCACCTGCGCACCTGCGACCGTGGCTGTGGGGCCCCGCCCCCACCGTGGGGGAGCTGTAGTCGTGCGTGGGCCAGCAGGCTCCCGGTGGCAGGCTCCTCTGTGGGTCTGCAGCACAGCACGCTCTGTGCTGGGCTCCGGGCGCGTCTGTGCGGATGACGGGCCCCAGCCCCTGGCACGCCCCTCACGCCCAGCCCTGCCGCCAGGCCCACCACCTGCGGCCCACCCACCACAGGTGGGCGGCTCTGCCCTGCACCGGCCGGGTGGTGCTGTCCTGCACGTGACAGCAACAGCCACAGGCCCAGCGGGGTCCAGAGTGGCCCTCCCTGTGTGTTGTCCCTCTCTCCCCTGGGGGACATGCTCCACTCCCTCAGGGCCTCTGCACCCTGACTTCATGCCTGTGACCTGGAGGAGCTGGGGACTAAGGAAAGGGGAGGGGCCACAGCAATGAGGGGTGTCCTGAGACTCCTAGCGGCCTATAGGGAGCACCCCGTGGGACACAGGACCCCGAGGCCAGCCCGGGGCAGCCTTTCTCTGGGGAAGGCTGCACCCTGCAGCACAAGCCCACCGCCCCCCCAGGCCTTCCCGTCCCCCAGGGCGAAGGGCCAGCGACCTTTCTCGGACCCCCTTGGCACGTCTCACAAACACAAACCCATACAAACCCAGCGCTGTACCAGGGACCCGGCTGCCCCGGGGCGGCGGGGCTGAGGAGGACCCCCAGCGCGACCGCTCAGTGGGCTGGGCTACTTTTCAGAAACACAAGTAAAATGAAGTCATTTTCCCACGCAGAAGCCACAGCAGGGCTTCCTGCCCGCAGACCCCATGAGCAGGAGGGCGGGCCCGGGAGCGGGAAACCTGACCTCTGGCTGAAGCGCTTCAGTGTTTTCAAAGGGATAAAACCACATTTTGAGTTGGAACCACAAAGACAGGTTGGTGGGATGAAGGGTTACACGAGTCATTCTCAGGTCCAAAAGGGAGACAGAGGCTTCGTTAGGCGGGTTCACAGTTAACCAAATGCCAGAAGAAAATAAAACAAAGTAGAAACTTTTAATCCAACAGAAAGCAGGACAGAAAAACATCAGTAAAAGGATGTAGCCAGAAAACAGAGAAGGTTTGAAAGCTGCACACCTACAGGTGGCTCCAGCAGTCACAAGGTGACAAAGCACTGGGCCTGAAGGGCTGCACCCTTCTGTCAGGAGCGGGACCTGACGGGGGGCTTCCGCTGCCTTTGGGGGAGTCCCTTCCAGTTACTTCTAGTTTCCAGAAAACTGCTGATAAACTGGAGAATCATTTCACTGACTGTCAGAGGCTCTCCCTACCACGGCCCGGTCACAGAAGGGCCAGAGACTTCCTGGAAGGGCCGAGCCAGCCAGATGGGTGGCAGAACTAGCCGCAGCCATGCTGGCCTGCAGCACCTACTGGAAATACGTACTTTGGGAGTGAGCACTTCCATTTCCGTCAGAACAAGAACTACATAGCTTTGGCCAGCTCTCTGGGAAAGAACAAACAATATTATGAGAGTTTTAAAGTATTTTAAAAAAAATGTTTAAGTCCACAGGTGTGTTGGGAAGAAAGCTGAGAACCTCAAAGGGCAAAAACTCTAAGTAACACCGGGAACAGGCTTCTGAGGGTCCGTACAGCTTTAAGGAAGTGGTAGAGGGAGCAGAAGCCTGGGACAGGCCAGGTGATACCCACGGGAGGCTGAGGGCGAAGGCACCAGAGTGGCACCAGGGTAAACCGGGGCCGTGCAGGGCTGGCGGAGGGCGCAGGCAGGCCTCCGGGTGGGATGGGAATAACCAGGTTCACCATGTCCTAAAGTCTTTGCATTATCTGGAGAAGAGAGAAAACTGCTCAGTTTAGATTTGATGAATGAATTCTGCATGTTAAAATATCCAGGGCAATAAATAAATAAATAAATAAATAAATAAAATATCCAGGGCAGTCAGGACAGAGTCAAGTGAATGAATTCCAATCTAGTAGAGGAGAAAAAAGAAAGAAAAAAGAATCAATTCAAAAGATGGGGAGGAAAAGTAGCCAGCTCCAAAATGACAGGACAGTACAGAGAGGGCAGAAACTCAAACATAATAATCTTAACAAATGTCAGTGGACCTGTGGTCCAGGTGAGTCCAACATTGTCAGACAAGATGTTTAAAGATCCAGACACGTGCTTCATACCAGACACACTTAAAGCGTTAGGAGTGCAACACGCTGGACGTCGAGGACAGACGAGGCGCGCTGACCGGGAGAAAGCCGGCGCAGCTCCTCCAGTGCTGGGCCAGCGCTGCCGGAAGCGGGCCGCCCCGCAGCCCGAGGGGACCGGGCCTGGGCAGAATAGGAGGAGACGGTGCGGGACCTCATAATCTGTAAGGACAGAAGAGATGGCACGGCTAACCGGGCTTCATCTCATGGGCATACAGGACACGAATTCTTACCTACCGCCATGGAACATTCCTGAAAACTGACCACATACCAGGGCATAACGCGGGATCTCAACAAACATCCCAGGAGGGGCTGCCCAGCCTCGGTGACCGTCCACGGTGCACACGCCGGCAGGCAAGCAGAGAAAAGTGACAAAACGCTGCCCAGTCGGGGCTGGCGGTGAGCGAGAAGACCCGGGCCCTGAATCGGTCGCCTGCCATCATGACACAGCCTGCCAAGTGGAAGAGAAAGGACTTGTGCTCCCAAGGCCAGCAGCCTCAGGGATCAGAGGCGGACAGCAGAGCCCCGTGCCATAGACAGGCGAGGCCGCAGCTCCTGCTCCCATGGAAGGGACCCCGCACCGTGCAGCTGCTCCAGTGCACCGCCTGTGCCAGCCAGCAACTCCAAGTCACCCATCAGGGTGGGCGTCTGCACCCCATGAGACAGACCTGCAGGGTGCCATGGAAAACATCAGACAGAGACAGCCTTCTGTATGTAAAAATCATTATGCCAACGGGTGGGGGCCAGGAAGTGGGAAGGTGGCCCCTGGCCCCTCCGGCCAGCCAAGTCCCTAGTCTCCTGAAGCACCTGTGACGACGCACCTGCTCCAAGACACTGCCTGACTTACGCATCTGGACTGGCCCAGCCCCCAGCCCGCCACACCCTTTACTGAGCGGTCCCTGCATACAGTACAATGCTCGGGTAGAGCCGGACGAACACCATCCCACTTCCTGTCTGTTCTCGCCTCACAGGTCAGAAAATGGGGCTCATCGGGCGGACCCCTAGGTCCGAGTCCTAAAGACCAAGGCCTGAACTTGAGCCCCAGAGCTCCTGGTGCGCTCGATGGGCCATCTGCCTAGGCTTCCATCGTCTCCCCTCCCCTCCAGAGCCCCTTCCCGGGGCGCATGCCCCCAGGATGGGCATAGCTCCAAGGTGGCAAAAGCAACCTCTTCCTGCTGAAAGCACCTGCCTGGAACTAGGACCTGTAGCTGTTGGGCCATTTTGTCCCCAGTGGGGAGGAGTCTTGAAAAAACACAGGAAGCAGAAATAAAACCTGGAGGAAAGGAGAAACGCCACCTGGCACTTGGATGCAACCATCCCTGAAGCCAGGTCCTTCATGAAGGAGCCACGTGAGGGGACGATGGGCCCTGTATCACTAAGGCTGGGCACAGCTGGCCATCGGGAGCCCTCCCAGGCTCTTCAGCCCTGTCACCTGCTGCTGTGAGGCGAGGGGCCTCAGCCCCAGCCACCCTCCAGGAGCCGAGTTGGCAGCGGGCTGACTCGAAGTCCCCAGGAGCAAGCAGGAGCACGCTGAGGAGCCGTCGTCCATGCTGCAAAAGACAGCACCCCCAGAAGCTGCTGCTGCCCCGAGCACGCAGGGCTGGGCTGGGCAGGCACGGCCCTGCGTGGTGCATGGGTGATGAAACCGGTGGCAGGCAGCAGGGCTGGTGTGGGAAGGATGGAGGGACAGACTCGCCTCCTAGGGTGCGGCGGGCCCGGCCTGTGGCAAGGAGGCTGCCAGGAGCCTCTTCCTCCACGTGTCCAACCGCTTGTCCACAGCCACGCTCGCCTGTGGCTCCAGAGAGGTCCGAGCTCTGGATGCCAGCTTATGGGAAAGCAGGGCGGGACAGCAGTGCCAGCTTCCCCGGTCAGCGCATCCACAGGCACGCGTGGTTGGGCTCGCCGAGGGGCGGGCAGTGAGCCAGGGCAAGATGACGGCTCAGATGCCCAGCGGGGGCTTCAGGGCCGTGAGGTAGCACTGGGGGCCTACAGACAGGCGGGGTAGGGGGCACGACTCAGTAGAGCAAGCAGAGGGACAGCAGGTCCGAGACCCCCAGGGCTGGGGACAGAGGGTGGTAGCTCAGGGAGGACAAGAGCTGTGTGCTTCTAAGCTGAGAACGCGCAGCAGGTGTGCGCTGGTGAGGGCAGGCAGCAGACGGGTGGGCAGAGGGCACCGAGCGGGCAGGGGCCCGATTCCAGGAGAAACGGCACAGCACTTTCACTGAGAGCCGTGGCTGAGCTGACAGCCCACAGCCTGCTGGGGGTGACGGCCGAGTCCCCGTCCCGGTGCAGAGGGGCCCAGAAGCTGCCCCGCCACACTCCGCACGCAGCGGCCGCTTCGTCCGGCACTCGGCGCAGCCCCCCACTCCCAGCGCAGCCCCCCACTCCCAGCGCAACGGGCTTGCCAAGAACCGTCCTCCGGGGCCCCCGATGAGCCCTGACATCCACGCTCACCCGGCCTGAGCACGGGCGACACTAGGACACGTGCGTCAAGCAACGCACTCGGCTCAAGGCAGCAAACAAACGAGAACTGAGTGAGGCTGGACGAGGCGGACGGGTCAGCAGAGTGTACGAGGACCCCCCCCCCCCCGCCGGACGAGCCCCACACACAGGCGCCCAGGTGTACGCAGGCACGGCTGGGGGCTCCGATTTCCGCCCGTGGGGTGCCGCCTCCTCTGCTATGAGAGCCTGTCCTAACGCCCTGAAAAAGAGTAGGTGAGAAGTAACTTGAAAACACCTTTACTCCACTTGGCAGTTGGCAGAATATCTGGCTGGGTTGGAGTTCATTTTGTCAGAGTTTGGGAGGTGCTTTCGAGGTCCCTGCTCCCCTGCGCCGGCTGACGAGGCCACCCGCTCTGTGGACGGATGGCAGCCCTGCATCTCCCCGCTGCTCCTACTGCTCCAAGGCCGACCTTCCCGGAGTTGGCACGTGGCATGTGGAGAGCCCCAGCGGCTGTTCAGAGAAGCTTGGTGGCCTGACGCTGGCCCCGCTGCTCCCTCTCCCCGCTCTTCACCTCCCCTGCGCGCCTCCTGGACACCGCATCTGCTTCAGTCATCTGCTAACCCTGCCGGTCTGTCCCTCGTGCTCCGAGGTCCTCAATCTGTGCTGTCCCCGTCTTCACAGCACCCTGTCCTGCCTCAGGGCTGTCAGTCCTCTCGCATCCGATACCTCCCTGCACAGCCCCTACTTCTGCGAGCTGGTCCGTGTGTGTCAGAAGCTTGGCTCCAAATCTGTCGTGAAAAGGAGTGAAATTCCGCATACGTGCTGCGACAGCCCACTGAGAAGTGTGACGGCAGCGCCTGGGACCCTCCACATCCAGCCCATTGACCTGACACCTCTGCTGGTACACGGCACCCTCCAAGTTCACTCACTTGAACCTGTTTCCACACTCCTGCCTCCCCCGGTCCACTCCTGACACGGCAGCCATGAGGCGGCCTCTCGAGGCGCAGGGGGCGGGCGCTGGTGGGCCGCCTGCCCTGCCCAGTTCGTACCCAGCCCGAGCTGATCCCCTTCCCCACTCTCCATCCTGTCCATCATCAAACCGGATGCCCGGCGCTTGCTCTCGTCACCTCATGCCTGTCCTTCGGGGACGCACCGCAGCTGCCAACTGCACGTCCGTCCGCTGCACCGGTCTCTGAGCTCCAGGAGCAGTGCTGCCCCACCCCCACACGCCACCGCGACCACCCACTGCCTCAGGCTCGGAAGGAAGTGTGCAGTGTCACCCAGCGTCAGGCCACCAAGCTTCTCTGAACAGCCACTGGGGTTTTCCACATGCCAAGTGCCAACTCCGGTCTGCAAAGTCCCAACACCGGTGCTCTGCGAGGACGTGTCAGGGTGCAGGCGAGGCGGTGAGCGGTCCGTGGGGAGCACGGCCCGTGCCATGCGTGTCACCCTCGCGGGGCCAGCACGCCGGCCGTGGAGGGGCGCTGACGGAGCCCGGCCTCTCAGCACCGCCCGGCCCACGGGGCAGCGTCGCCGCTTGCACGCGACTGACTTCACCGTCTCAAACAGAAGGGCGCAGCGTGGGCGGCAGCTCCGCACGCCCTCTGCCGTGTGCGGGGAAGGAAGCAGGGGGTGAGGCCGGCTAAGCCCTCCCGCGGGACGGCTCGCTGCCGCACCTACACCCTGATGCAGCCGGTGGGACCCCAGATGAGGGTGCTCCCCTGCAGGAGGCAGTGCACGCGCTCCGCAAACGTGCCCCCACTCACCTGCCGCCCTGCCCACCCTGCCTCAATGGACGCCCAGCCACAAAGTGCCCCCGGAAGCTCCACACACAGCTGCTGTCTCCTGCCCCAGGCGGCCCCTTCCGCCCGAGGTGCACTGCTCCTTGCTGCAACACCCTTGAAGACTCGGTCACAGATACTCCTCCTTTCTAGACGAGACACCCCTTTCTCCAGAAAACCTACCTACACTGCACACCCCACTGCCTAGGGGTCTCTCCAAGACCCCACACATGCCTCTACCCTCACTGTCCACGTCAAGCCATCCAAGTCCATTCCTGTGTGTCCTCCTCCAGGGGTCTGGTCTGTCTCTGTGTCGGGACACCTGACTGGCAAGTGGCTGGCATGTGGCCGGTAACAGCGGAATGAATGTGGACGGGCCTGGCGAACGCAGACCCAGAGGTCAAGACCTGCCAAACCAATGGAGAAGGCTCCCTCTGCCCCTGCGCGAAGCCCGCCCCAGGCCCCAGCAGCCTCGGCAGGAAGGCCGCGCTGTCCCGAGGTGGCCATGCGTGGTTTCCACACATCCTGTGCACGAGGGTCTCTGGGACACACAGCATCCTACCCGCCAGCTTTTAGGAGGCTTCTCAGAGTCCGAAGAAGTATGATTCCTACTAGCAGGGCTGAATTTTGAATGTAAAATAAAAGGCCAACCCTGCAGTTAGATAGAAAAATGGTATCTGGCGTCCAAAAGCTGCTTGCCCTTTACTAGTGACACGGGGGATCTGTGCACAAACAATGTGGGACCTGTAGCAGGGGCTGAGAGTCTGTGTGCTTCATCACCACCCTGTCAGGAAGGACATGCTGGCCACCACAGAAATATCAGGAAATGGCCGAAGGGACCAAAACAGAACACCACAACTAGTGTCTTAAACAGGAGTCTCCCACCCCCGGGCCATGGACCGGTACTGGTCCTGACCTGTTAGGAACTGGGCCACATAACAGGAGGTGAGTGGCAGGCAAGGGAGGGAAGCTCCATCTGTATCTGCAGCCACTTCCCAGCACCAGCATCACCGCCTCAGCTCCACCTCAGATCATTAGGCATCAGATTCTCATAGGAGCACCAGTCGTTGGTACCAAAAAGGTTGGGGACCGCTGTCTTAAGAGACAATATCACTGCAAAGCTCAACCATGAAGGAAGCATCCGCCACTCTGATGGGTGCTAGGGCCTCTGGGAGCTCCAAGAAAGACCAAGAGAAGAAGCTGAGTCACCAAGGAGCACAGCCAAAAAGGAAAACAGGCTCTAATCGGGGGCCAGACATGGGGCTCTCATGCCTGGACCCCAGCACCCTGGCTGCCGGCGAGGGCTCTGAGCCGAGGTGACAGTTCTGCTCACATACCAATTCTGTTCGTGCCATCTACACTCCGGGTTTGTCTTGTCTTGGACCAGTCTGCCAGAGGACAGAGAATGTGCTCTGCTGTAGGCTTCTGGGTGTTAAAATACATTTAAAAACTTTTTATACTCATATAACACTAATTTACAGGGTCCCCTGAAACTCAGTCGCTATTCAGCCTCGTAACACCCCTGGAAAATAAACAGGACAGATGTAATCTAACCTACAAGAGAGCAGAGGCTCCGGTGGGAAGTGATTTATCTGTGGTCGGCTGTACAAGTCAGGGACAGGGTCAAAGTTTAACTTAAGGCCTCTGCATCAGCCACACCCAGCAGCCCCTGACACTGACCAGGACTGCCCTTGGGACTTCTAGACAGATCCCGGCACTGTGTCAACCACACCCAAGCCCTGGCCCCCACCTTTAAATGCTCCCTTCTGCAAAATCAGTCACTCTTGTTTTTAACAGCTTTGAGATATAACTCACATGCCATACAATTCACCCATTTAAAGCGTACAATCCCAGTATATTTTTAGTATACTTAGTATATGCACAACCTTCATCACAGTCGATTTTAGCAGATTTTCATTACCCAAAAATAAACTCCGGGCCCCTTAGCTGTCATCCCCCAGCCCCTGGCAACCACTAATCTACTTTCTGTCTTTATAGATTTGCCTATTCTGGATATTTCATATAAATGAAATCATGCACGTCGACTTCTATGCCTGGCTTCTTTCGCTCGGCATGTTTCAAGGTTCATCCATGCTGTAGCATGAATCAGCACTTCACTTCTTATTGCCAAACAATACTGCACTGTATGGATGGACCACATTTTGTTTACCCATTCATTTGTTAATGGACATTTGGGTTGTTTCCACTTTCTGGCTGTTTTGAATGCTGCTGCTGTGAGAGTTTTTGTGCACGTGTGTATGTGGATGTGCTTTCTGAGTCACTCTTTCCCATAAGGACATGTGAAAGGTGAGCCAGCTTCCAGTTGGGTAACTCACTGAATCCGAACACACTGTATTTACTAAGTCTACAGAGATAACTGGGAGAAATAAATGAGTAAAAACACACACACACACACACACACACACACACACACACACACACACACAAAAACCATGTTAAAGACCTCAAGAAACGAGCAAAATGTGATCTTACAGAACAAACAGTGTTTCAAGAAAGGTTCTGTTTCTAGGGTTGGGTCCTATAGACACGTTCACCCATCCGCAGGTTTATTGGTGACTGCGTGGAATGCGACATTCCCAGTAGAGGCTGGTTAGGTAAACTCACCACCTCCACATAGCCAAACGCGATGCGGTCATGAAAAGAATGAGCTGAGTGATGGAATCAAGTGGGGTGACTCCACAACACAGTTCAAACGGGCAAGGTTCAGAAACTTTTTGAAAAGCAAAGGGTAGGAAAAAGACTTTACATGCACATTTGTTCAGTTACAAAGTGTCTCTAGAAGATACAGTGGGTGCCTCCAGGAGACCAGAGTCCTGGGGGCAGAGACAAGGAGGAGGTGACCCTGTGTATTCTCCACTCTTCTGACCCCCCACTATACTATCTCTTCAAAACTTTTTAGGAAGCAACACTGAAGAGTATCTGTGAGAAGTAAAAAAAATGATACTTAGGAAACCAGAGATGAGAATCGGAGGCTCCCGGTTCGGAAGCTGCAAGCACAGCGAAGATGAAGGGGGGTGAAGGGGGGCCGCTGCTCCTGCCCTCCTCCGGGCCAAGTCCGCCCACACCCACCCTTCTTTAGACAGCATGTGCAAAAATGCAAGGAGACACTGAGAACTCAGGTGTGTCTGTCGCCCTCAAGGACTCCCCAGGGCAGCGGGGGGACAACTGCTGGTAATGCAGTGGCCAGAGGCCTGGCTCAGGGCAACTTGCTGCACCAAGGGAGGGGTCAAGACCGGCTGTGGCCGGGGCAGGCCTCAGGAGGGTCAAAGGCGCTTAAGGGGCCACCAGGCTCACTTTGTGGGCAGGAGAAAACAGGGGGCAGGCCTTGGCCTGATGGCACTTGGCTGATGTCACTGGACAGCAGAGTGCAACAGGGAAGGCAGAAAGGACTCCCACTGGGCCTGCTCCTGGATGTGGCACCCCGGCCACAGGCCCGCCCTGCGCACGGAGGGTGCCCGCACTCAGTGCTGGCAGCACCAAAACGTCCCCAGATGGCTCACTCCCGAGGAGGAACCACTACTCTGCGTACATCACCAGAGCAGCTTTATGCACGACAGAAGGGAGGTGGCCCACCTAGGAAGCACAGCCATCAAGCAGAGGGGACCGGGTGCAGACCCGGCTCAGCCAGCGTCCCTGGCGAGGGAGGAACGATGAATTTGGTGACGATGAGTTTGGTGAGATGAATTTGGTGACGTAAGAGGCACAATGAGCAGGACCCGAAGCAAAGGGAAGTGGTGGGAGGGGAGGGTCCGGGGCTGTGAGCTTCCAGGCAGCAGCCCAGCGGCTGACAGAGCGAAGCACCGACGGCCGCGCCGGGAAGTGGGGGATGCAGGGCCCGAGAAGCCAGAGGGCTTCCCTCCGCGGAGGCTGGCTCCCGCGTCGGGCGGAGCAGGGAGACCCGCGGGAGACCGCGCAGAGCAGGGAGCAGGCTCGCCTTCGCCACGGTGCTGTCTCCAGTGACTTGTTCACCCTTCCCCCACCAGAGGGCTGGGCCCTGGGGCTTGCACTCCCTCTGTGGAAACAGCACCCATCCCCTCCCTCTGGGAGCTGGGCTGGATGACCTGCTTCAGCCCATTGAACCCGAGCTGTCACTTCTAAGCTGAAACTTAAAGAGACATTGAGTCTCTGCCACTCTTTGCTGAAACAGCACGATCCAAACAAGGGTGGGTCCCAGGTCCAGGAATGAAGACCCTCAGAGAAGAGCCACAAGCGAGTGAAACGTGAGCAGGAAATGAACCTCTGCCGTAGGAAGCCACTGAAATGCTGGGGTTTGCGACCTCGACCCTCCTGAGAAAGCTGTCCCAAAACTCCGAGTGGGACTTCCTTCTCCAATCCGTCGTTTAGTGCTCCTAAAGCACTCCATCAGGGTCTCCCAGTCACAGACCTGACGTGGCCCCTATCAGCTGGAGAACTAAACCCTAACAGGGATTTGAAGCCGTTCACGCTCTAGCACGCATTCCCTCTTATTCCTTACATGACCTTCTAAGCTCCACAAACCACACACAACCCAGCTTTCCACCTTTGTTCCTCAAACCTGAAACACCGTCTGTCCGTGGTGCTGCAACGTCCTAACTCCTGTCCCCACTCTGCTGCTGAGCAGGGTTAGCTCAAAGACCACCACTTCCTTAATGCCTTCCCTCCTGTGACAGCCCTGTAATCATTTCCCCTCTGAACCTCTAGGGCTGTTTTCTGTAAATGGGCCACACGGTAAATAGTTTAGGTTTTGTGGGCCACAGTCTCTGCTGCAACTAGTCAGTTCCGCCAAAGCAGCCACAATGTTTCAATAAAACTTTATTTATAAAGACAGGCAGGAGGCCTGCCAGTGGCTGCAGCTTACAGACCCTGGTCTGGAGCACTGTTTGGCCCTTAATCACCGAAGGGCTCAGAGCCTTAATGGACTTTCTCCTTTTCAGGCTCCTTGAAAGAACAGTGAGCCACACATCTATGCTGCTACAAACCATGCCCAACCAACTGAGCACAGATCAGATGTGCAGTGAAAACATACTGAATGACACTTAAGAAACATTTGTACAGAACACTGAAACATGTTTTACATGCTGAATAGTATGATTTTCCAAAGACTTCTGAGAAAGTAGAGAACAGCCACACCAAATGCTGAATCAAGAAAAACCTCACCCGATGGAGCCTAACAACGGCCAACACAAACTGTGTCAAAGATCAGCATTAGTTGTTGGGTTTAGTAATCAACTTATTGATTGGGGGGGGGGGCACTGCAGGGTGCAGCAACTCTCATCAGAATTCTCAGACATGAGATGGTCACACTCACTGTGTCACCATCACATTTGGGGGGTTGAACAGGATGGCAGGGACTGCTACGAAACGCAAGTCTCAGGGAAATACAAAGCCCTGCAATACATGTCCCAAAAAGCCAAGACATGAGCTCAGCAGCAGCGGAAGTGGGCCAGGCCGCAGGCCCAGGTGAGGAGGTCCATCTCAGCAGGGTGGGACAGTGTGGCCAGGGAACAGGAGTCAGGGTCAGACACGATCTCAAGGAGCAGAGCAGAGGTGCCAGGTAAGGTCAGGGGCAAGTCTCAAAGGCTGATGGAAGGCACAGCGAGGAAGGTACCAGCAGAAGGAACCTGGAAGCAGGCAGACGATCCAGGTTGGTTCTGTCAGAGGCACCGCCCAGGCCCAGCATGTCACACATGGCTGTGCGCCGAGGCTGTGCGTCTGAGACAGGACGCTCACAAAGCTAACTTTGAGAGGAAAGGTATAAGGCCCACAACAAATGGCTACATGACCACGGGTCAGTGAAAAGGCACAGCAAAAAGGTTTTGCTAGGAAAAGTAGGGATTTCAATATGAGAACATATTACACGGACATTTTTTTAAAAAGCACTAAAGAGCCAGGTAGAAGCCTAACACACTGTATTCACTGTGATGAAATTGTTGAAGAACAGTCCACCCAGCATGTATGCAGGAGAGGAGGCTGGGGTGAACGTGTTAAACCCTACCTTGAGATAGATTTAAAATGTGCTCACAAAAGCTGTTTTGCTTACCATTTGTTATGAACAGCAAATCTTCTCACTTTAAACCCAACAAATGCCAAAAGACTCTACTTAGAGTGGAGCATCCCTGGGCTTAGTGTCACACAAATCAAGGAGCCAAGGTGGACTCGTCTGAGGTCAGTCTGTGACACTTCCACCAGATCAGAGAGAGAGAATCATTTTGGAAAACATGGGGAATCTTTTACTTCCTTCTAAAGCAAGTTAAGTTTTATTTCTTCCAACAGTTTGGTAAGACAAAATGTTACAGCACTGGTAGTTTCAAGTCCTTGCTTTCCGTTGCTTACGTCTTCACTGTTACTTCGAGTTTGTTAATAAATTATCTTTTCTATTACACGAATGACACTGGGAGTATGACAACTTCGGCTCTGGGAGTTGAGCTTGAACGGAGGCTTACTCAAGAACTGCTCTAAATCTCGTTTGTGTCGACAACCCCACCTGCCCCCAAGGTCAGTAAGAACTACAGTACTCTGGAGTGGCTCACCAAAAGCTTTCCTCTTCTAAAAATATTTTTTAACAGCTCTACATAATAATTTACTTAAGTATGTGAGATTTGTTCCTCATTTACCTTTATAGAGACTTTGTTCTCCAATTGGGACCCCACCTTGCCATTGTAAGAAAAGGAAGCCACAGGCTTCAAGTTAATGTGAAAGAGATGGAGATGCTAGAGAGCCTGACCAACCACGACCCAGCAAACGCACCTGGAAACCAGATCCTGGCACTGATGACACCCTAACTTTTTTGAACACTTAACAACGTACCAGCTCCAAAGCGTTTTACAGTCTTGATTCACTGAGTCTTCACAACCAGCGTAGGAGGACAGTATTATTGGCGTTCCCATTTTACAGATGAGGAACCAAAGGCACTGAGGACAAAGCCAGTGAAGAGTCACAACTCAAAGGCAGGCCGTCTGGCTCCAGAACCCGCCCGCAACCGGCGGGTAAGATAGCTGACTAGACAAAGTGCAGGCAGGGAGGCCGCCGCCGCCTCTGCCCATCCACTGAGCCGCGTTTGCGGATCACCGAGCCTGCCGCGACGCTTTCTGCAATGAGTCTCCCTGCTTCACAGTCACACCTCCTATCAAATCTCCTTTCCCTTCCCCCAGCTACGAGAAACACACCTTGCTCACCGTGAATGGGGAGCCGCTGGCTGGGAACCACCTGCTGTTTACAGAGGCACCCAGGGCACACAGGCTTCAGTTCCCCTCACCGGCTTCAAAGACAAATCTGCTATTGTCTGCACCCGGGAGGAACAAGAAGCCCCGGCAACTGTAGGTTTCTGCAGAGGTCACTGGAGGTTCGGTTTAAACCACACGACACTGGGGGATGGGGGAGGAGGGGGCGCCGCATTTTTGCTGCTGAAGGCTGCGCAGCGCCCACAGCAGCTGCTGGTGGGAGCAGCACGTAACACACCCACAGCTGCCGCGGCCTCGCTGCCGGCTGCACGCTTTAAAATGAAAGACGTCCTGACCCCCAAGATGCACAGCCTGCCTCGCTCGCCGCCCTCGGCACGGAACTGCCTGCACCCACACCAGTCCCGCGACAGAGAGGCGTCCGAGGGGATTCCGACTCGGGAGGGCGACCGGGAGGGGGGGCGGAGCGCCCCAGCCCCCTTGCTGCAAAGGCCAGGTGCGCGGGGCGGGCGGCCGCAGCCCGCGCCCGGGGATGCGCGTCCGACTCCCCGCGCCCCGGACAAAGCCTGGCCCGACTCCGCGCCCCGCACCCCGCCCCGACGGCGCCCGGGAAACCGCGCGATGCCCCGAGCTCAGGCCATGGCAGCTGGCTCACGCCCACCCTCGGGCCGCACACTCACGCCCAGTCTTGGGCCGGGCTCACCCACACTCACACAGACCCTCAGGCCGGGCACACACGCATGCCGACCCTCGGGCCGGGCACACGCAGACGCGCTCCGACCCTCAGGTCGGGCACACACACACTCGGGCCGTGCACACTCACTCACGCCGACCCTCAGGCCGGGCACACTCTGACGCACTCCGACCCTCAGGCCAGGCACATTCACGCCCACCCTCAGGTCGGGCACACACACACGCTCGGGCCGGGCACACTCACTCCCATTCACACGGACCTTACACCCTGCTCCTGCGCGACCGCGTCGCCTCCCGTCCCCTCGGTCGCCGCGGGCCGAGATCCTCGCGCGGCCGGGCGGGGGCCGCAGCGCCGGCCTCTCCGCCATCTTCCCGGCCCGCACCGCCCCCCGCCCGCGCTCTCACCAGCCGGCTGCGCGCGGCCCGCGCCGCCACCGCCCTTCATCCCGGCCCGCACTGCGCGTCAGCTGCCCGCGGATCTCCCGCCGCCGCCGCCGCCGCCGGCTGGGTCCCGGTCCTCCTCCTCCTCCTCCGCCGCCGCCGCCGCCGCCGCAGGCCCCGTGCGCCGCGGCCGCGCGTCCTCCCGTCACCAGCGCAACCCCCCGCCTCCGGCCCCGCCCCCGCGCCACCCCGCGCCGGCCGCCAGAGGGCGCCGTCAGCCCCATGCGCGTGCGCCGGCCCGCGGCATGCCGGGAGCCGGAGTCCCGCCGAGGCGCGCATGGCACGTCGGGAGCCGGGACGCTGGCTCCGCCCACAGGCTGGCGTGCGGCCCCCGCCCCCGAGCTTCCTTTCTCTCCGTTAGGTGCAGTGCCGCCGACGTTCATCTCCCGGTGTAGATTTCGGTAACTTTGCCGACTCAGACCATATTGCACTTCCCGAACCTGAGAGTTCGATTCCTCAGTTTGGGGAAAGTTAGCCATCACCTTTTCAAACACTGGCCCCGCTCGTTTTCTGCTGTGGCAAGAGAAAAATTCTGAGCTGTCTTCAATTAGATGGCAGCTGGAGGGGACAGGAAGAGGGGCACTGTTAGCCTGGGGCCAGCAAGACCGCTCACTCCCGGGTTACCTTCCCCCGGCCGTTTCCCCGGTCGCCCATCCCGGGTCCTCACAGGTCCCAGGAGACGCCCTTCTTCTTTACACAGGCACTTTCCAGACCTTGCCCACAGCCGGTCCTGACGGACTCTGGCCTGTCCCACAGCTGGGCCCGCGCCACCGTCGCCCAGCCTTGTATCTGCAGCCGAGGGAGAGTCTGCCTAAACAACTTCATCTTTCTCCTGTCAACTCCAGGACGGTGGACGTGCTCGGCTTCCCCACCTTGGGTTGGCCATGCCCACACTCAGAAGAGGTCCTGTGCTTGGGAGCTTTCCTCATGCAACAGGAGAGGCAGACCATGAGTAGGCCAAGTAAGTCAAGCAAATCACAGGAAAGACGTTAAACCAAATGAATGTGACCTAAAATTCCCTAAGAAAACACAAGAGCAAAGATTAACTGAGGGAGGTTCCTTGAAGGGATCATATTCGAGTTGGCCTGCAGGAAAGAAGAGTGGATGAGAATAAAGATCCCTGCAGGTAGATAGAGTTCAGAGTTGAAATTCAGGATGGCCTGGTGGTCAGGCCGTGGAGAGAGCTAGTCCAACGTTTCTTAAACTTCCCAGTGAGACTCTGTAAATAGAAACTCCTTGCTCAAATCACAAAGAGGGAAATGCAGATTAAAACCATGAATACCACTCCACCCCCACTAAAAAGGTTAGAATAAAAAAAAAAAGACAATACCAAGTTCTGCTGAGGATTCAGATCAACTCATATGTTGCCAGTGGGAATGTAAAACAGTACAACTACTTTCAAAGACAGTTTGGCAGTTCCTTAAAAAGGATCTTCAACCTAAGCTCACCATGTAACCCCCATCTGTTTCACCCAAGAGAACTGAAAAGAACCGTCGCAAACACCTGCAGCAGCTTTGCTCACACCTGCCCCAGACGAAGCAATCCAAACACCCTCCAATGGGGGAGCGGATAAGCTGCCACATCCACACAACCGATGCTGCTCAGCAGTCAGAAGGAAAGAACTGCTGGTACACCCGATGTCACGGATGATCGCCAATACGTGAAGGAAAGGCAGCCAGGTTCGAAAGGCTACATACTGGATGATTCTGAAAATACGAAATGTCTGTGAACTGTCCAACCCAGAACAAGGTTTGTGCCACTGCTGAAGGCTCTGCTGTGTCCATCACACACAATGTTCCTCTCCAGTGTGAATCTGTCCATGTGGCCTAAAGCTAGAACCATGAACAAAGGCAGGACCGCATTTTCGTGTGCATCCCCAGGATGCGTTCCCCAATGCTGAGTGAGGGCTGACCTCTGGTGGATGGCTCTCCCACAGCCAGCACGTTCACAAGGTTTCTCCCCAGTGTAACTCACTGGATCAAGGTGAGTTGTGACCTCTGGCTGAAGGCTATCCCACAGTCAAGGCTTTGATGGAGTCTCTCCCAGTGTGAACCCTTCAATGCTGATCAAGAACTGCACTCCGGCTAAAGGCCCTGTGCACTCTACAAACGGGGCTTCTCCCGTGTGAACCCTGTGATGGAGGAAAAGGCTTGCGCTCGGCTGAAGGCTTCCCACGGTACACACGTGGTGCTCCTCTCGCGTGTGGAGCCTCTGATGCTGAATGAGGCCTGAACCTTGGCTGAAGGCCTTGCCACACTGATCACGGTCATGGGGTCTCTCACCAGTGTGGGTCCTCTGCTGCTGCATGAGCTGTGGGCTCTGGCTGAAGGCCAGTCCGCGCTCACTGACCTATAAGGTCTCTCCTGCGTGAACAACGATGTTGAATAAGAGCTCAGCTTCCCACATTTCACGACATCCAAAAGGGCTTCTCCAGTATGAATTCTCTGATGGAGAAGGAGGTGTGAACGGAGACAAGTTTTCCCACATTCTTTGCACTTAAACAGTTTATTTCCAGGCTTGAGTTTATTTAAGGCTTGAGGTGTGAGTAAAGGCTCGCCCACACTGACCTCATAGGTTCTTCCCCACTGTGACTTCTCTGGTGTCGACTTAGGTCTGAACTGCATTTGAAGTTTTTTCCGCATTTATCACATCTAAAGGCCATCGCTCCTGTTCTATTTCTTTGAAGTCTAACATTTTTGTTCCAGTTCAAGTTTCCATCGCCAAGATATGGAAGATATGTGCCACATATCTTCCTGGGTTCTTTCTCCTAGAGGTCTTTCCCTACACATGGCTGTTACCTTCCGAAAAATTCTCTTGTTAATAGGGAGTTTCCTCAAACTCTGCCCAACAGAACTTCTCAGGTGCCCTTCTCATTTACCTTTATGGTCCCAGGCTTCCTACAGCTCAGGTGCCTGTGGAATACGCCTTGAGAATCTTCTTGATATCGATTCTGTTTTGACTTCCTCGGAACATCTCTAGTTTTACAAGGGATAGTTCTTTTTCGGTCCCAACCTCAGAAACCTGTTACATAAAAACATAAAGGATTTATTAGAGAAAACCACCCATCAGGGATACTATCCATAACGTATTAAAAACTCCTATAAATCATTATGTAAAAGGTAGATATTCCAGAAGGAAAATAGGTGACAAGCAGAATTCAGAAAGATAGTAAACCCACAAGAAAAAAATATTTTTAAGTTCGTTATTAATCAAATAATTGAAAATTAAAACAAATTATAATTCTTTGCCTATTAAATTGATAAATTAATCTATTCAATAAATATTTAGAAGATAAGGCATGTGCTAGGTAAAGAACAAAACAGGAAGAGAAATAGTCTCTGACCGCGCGAAGCTTAAATTAAGTAAATTTTTAACAAGGACGATAAACCACGTGACATGAAAACTATACAGAAATGTGGTAAATACTTAATGGCCTGCAAGCTAGTCAAAGAAAACTTCTGGGAGGAAGTGAGGTTTAAGCTATAACCTGAAGATGACACTATGAGCAATGGCAGATCCAAGGGCCTGAATATGACATGACAGAATCAATCAAGTTCAAGAATTAAAAGAATCTCACACTGACTATAGCAAGAAGTGTGAGGAGAGGAGAGTGGCAATACGGGGTAGGGAACGGACCATGGAGATACCACAAAACCTCAAGAACTTTAGACCTTATTCTAAATACTTAAAAAATAATATTCCCCAGTATTGATGAGTAAAGACTCGACCAAAAAACCATCAGAAATAATAAATGAATACAGTAAAGTTCCAGGACACAAAATCAATATACAAAAATCTACTGCATTTCTGTATGCTGACAATGAACTATCAGAAGAAGAAACAGAAAACAATCCCATTTACAACCGCAGCAAAAAGAATACTTAGGAATAAACAAAGCCAGATGTATCATGTCCCCCAATTTCAAGCTGTATTTTAGACCTACAGTCATCAAAACAGGATAGTATTGGCAGAAAAACAGACCCACAGACCAACGGAACAGAAATGAGAGCCTGGAAAGAAACCTGCTCACATGTGGGCTGTAGACTGATGAACTTTGTCCACTTCGTCTTTCCGTGTACAATTTAAAGATTTATACAATTTTAAAAAATTGATGTTTCTTATCAAAAAACAACAAATGTTGGTGAGGATACAGAGGAAAGGGAACCCTCATACATTGTTGGTGGGATTGAAAATTGGTATAGCCACTATGGAAAACAGTATGGAGGTTTCTCAAAAAAATTAAAAAAGGATCTACCTTTTGACCCAGCAATTGCACTTCTAGATATTTATCCAAAGAAAACCAAAGCAATAATTCATAAAGACCTCTGCACCCCCATGTTCATGGCAGCACAATTTACAATAGCCAAGATATGGAAGCAACCTAAATGCCCATCAACAGATGATTAGATAAAGAAGTTATGGTTCATATATACAATGGAATATTACTCAGCCATTAAAAAAATAAAATCCTATCATTTGCAACGACATGGCATGGATGGACCTAGAGATTATTATGCTGAGTGAAATAAGTCAGACAGAGAAAGATAAATACCATATGATTTCACTTACATGCGGAATCTAAGCAACAAAAAGAAAGACTCACAAATACAGTGGACAATTTGGTGACGGACAGAGGGGAAGGAGTTTTGGGGGCTGAGAGAATGGGGTGAAGGGTTAAAGCAGTACAAATTAGTAGTTGATAGTTGGTCACGGGGATGGGGAGCACAGCATAGGGAATGCAGTTAGCATAAATATGATGGTAGGTGGAGGGCCAGGGGAGGGAAGGAGCAGATTGGGGGATTGTTTTATGAACTACATAGATGTCTAACCAATGCACTGTATACTTGAAACTAATTTAAATAAATTTAATTTTGTATTATAATTTGTTAGTAATGTGGGTATTTTTTCTGTTATTCTTAAATGATTTGAGGATCTTAAAACTATTTCAAAACTGAGGTAATGAATGCCTATATTTATACAAATTTTTATTTAATTGGAGTCCAACTTAAAGTTTTTATGAAAGTTAAAAGAGAAACATTTTTCATGCCATTTTTTTCTATATTCTCATCTTAGCAATCATACAAAATCCCTGTTACATTCTAGTCTCCTTGATGTCCCTCCCCCAGAAAGGACATTCATTGTCCTCGGCATTATAACACCCAGCAGAACCTCTGCATCACACAACCATCAGAATCGGCTGCAATGTGCCAAAACAGAACTCAGAAGACAAAGCAGTAAGTGGACAGACAGGCCAAGCTCCACACCCCTGGATTCCAGGACCTTCCAGGACTTTCCAGATGCTCCACCAGCCCACCGGCCCCACCTTGGAAGCAAAGAGCAGCAGGGGTGAGGCTCTGCTGCCACCCAGGGGTCATCCGTGGTAGGACAACAGATGTAAACGGACAGAAATCGGTACAGAGCATGACAGCTGTTGGAGGCCTGCCAAGGGTGTTGAGGACAGCCTGAACAGAGGCCGCCGAGGCGCAGGAAAACCCCAGGAAATACATCAGGTGCAAAGAAGCCTCCTCTCCCTGCATGGAGTGTCGGAGCCTGCCGACAGTGGAATCAGGGCCTCCTGTAATGAAGGACGGGAAAAGAAAAGAAGAAGGGAAACACACAGATGAGGTCGAGAGGGACGAGCTCGGAGACTCGACCCTGAGTTTATTTTCTCACATGCTTATATACACTGTTATAACAGCAACAAAGATGTTTGTTAGCTACAAATGTATACACCAAGTCAGCACATCCTGTAACTTCCCCCTCAGCCCCGGGCCCGTGTTTTCAAGATTTAGCTTGTTCTACCAAAACAAGCTCCTTCTTTAAGAACAACAACACCTGGCTTGGGCCAAATGGCCCCCCACAACGGAGCACTCACCGGGCTCAGCCTGGGCACCCCACCCCCTGCAAACTTTGGGGAGTTTGGGGTAATTACGTCTAAAGCAAAGCACCTGTGCTCAGCACTGGTCGTCTCCTTTCCCAGCCTAACTAGAAGGCCTGCACGGGGCTTGGACACCAGCCCCTCTGGGAGCTGCTGGGCAGAGGCACCACTGCATCCACACAGTCTCTGCGCAGCCCCATCCATCTGTGGGACCGGACAGGACTTGTGTTCCTGACAGGGGAATTATCTCGTGAGCACTGCAGGGAGCTCCTGATGTCACATCTCACCTGAGATAATCCACGTGACAATAGGACAGAAGAGGAGTATCTTGTTCTAAGTGTGGTGTTGACGACACGTAGCAGCTTGGTTCTACTACAAGGTTAGAACAGCTCAATCAACACGTTAGTCAAAACCACCACCAAACAGCGGCTATGAGAACCATGGCTTTATGCAACTGCTCAGCTCCTAATTTTTCTCTAGCCAAAAAAGGCCTGCATGCCCTCAATAAAATGGACTGCACACCCAGGGGACTTTCTGGGTGACACAGATGTTAAAACTAAGCAAAACCACATTACTAGAAGTTAAGCTGCACCCAACCATGAGATGATGGAGAAGATTTTGCTGAACACATCAGAGTAAAGAATTAACACTCTTAACTGCAGACTCAAGGCACTGACAAAGGTGGGGCCACGAGTGGCGAAGTGACGAAAACGAGAGGGTAACGGGGAAAGGTGGAAAGTAGAACAGTCACTGGTCGTCTCTGTGGCTGGGAGCCCAAGATAGCGCTTGGGGCTGACAAGCCAACTAACAGAAGTAAGTTCAATGGAAAAGGTGAACAGTTTTTTTAAAAAGGAATACTATGACTAAAACTGGGAGATGGAGGAGAAAAAGGATGGAAACCTAATAAGTAACCAACTGTCTACAGAGAGAGAAGAGATTTATTCAAAGATGGAATGCAGCTGTCATCATGTTTACTGTAGAGGGAACTGCTGAATGCAAACTCCCCTAATGACCTGAAGAACTGTTGATTTTTAAAAGGCAACACAAGCAAATCAGTAAAAGAATCCTTAAAGCACGTGCATGTCCACACAAGTACCCAGCGCTGTCTGTCCGCGACTGCCCCCAAGGGCCCATGGCAGTGAGCCTCTTCACCTAATCAGCCCCCACCCACTCTCACCTGTCCTGCAGCTGCCACCAGTTTCTCAGCTCCCAGCAGATCCAGGACCTACAGCTCTTCACTTTGCTCCAGCTGGGAGATCAGCCCCCGCGTGGGGACAGGGAGTTCTTTTGGGTGCGCGTCCTGGGGAGCTGGCGCAGGGCACTGCCCGCTGCGTCCTGCAGGCCAGGTGTGTGTGTTGGGGGAGAGGAAAGGGCTAGTCCGGGAAGCAGGGGCTGAGAGTGAGTGTGGAAGGGGAGTTCACGCATCGGTTCTCCTGCCAGCAGCGCAGAGTGAAGTCTAAAACCGGGAGCAAGGCAGGTTCCCCAGACTGGTTGGTGCCTAGGGACAAGGGCTCAAAAGTGCGGAAGCAGCCCCCGAGCTCGCTGGAGGCCCCCACCCCAAGCCCACAGGAGAGAGGCCACCTGCTGTCGTTCTCCGGCATCATGTCCCTACACACAGCCCGCGGGGCCCACCCAGCTGCTGCCCTGATGCAGGAGAGCAGTACACGGCCACGTCCTGCTAGGTCACTGGCACCGAATCCTGCAAACACAGGTGGCTGCTGCCTGAGGCCATGCCTCCTGCAGCCAGTCCGACGTCAGACATGGGGACCCAGATGAGTCCCCAGAACCCCTCTCCCCGGGGGAGGGCGTGAGTCCTATCCCAGAACCATTTCCTTGGGCGCCAGGACTCCAGGCCTCGCTCCTCCAGGTGCTGGGCTCACGGCTCCAGAGGAGGGGGGCACAGGAAGGTGAACTCACCTGGGGTGCTGGGGGCCAGAGTGTGGCTGCCATCCTGCAGAGCAGGATCAGAAGGAAGAGGCAGGACCTGAGGGAGCTGCCCTGGCCTGGGCCTCCCCCAGCTCACCCTCGGGGCGGGGGGCATACTCACACCCATTCAGTGGCATGAAGTCACTCCATTAACTTTCAGGGCCCTAGAGGTATGGAGGGTGGACGGGTGAAGGACAGCACTAATGGGTTCCTGGAGTGGCCTCCCGAGGCAACAGTCCCCTACAGAAGCCACTGGTCAGGGGCTGGACACTCTGCAGCACGACTCATGAGTGCCCGACTGCTCAGGGTCACACAAAAAGTCCCTAGAACAGGTGGAGCCAGGGTCCAGGCTGGGCGGGAAGCTGAGAGGTGGAAGCTGGCAGCTCCGGGGGGTCAGCTTCCCGGGCCCAGCTGGCGGACAGCAGCTGGAGACTCGCCCCCGCCTACAGGGCCAGGACGTGGCTTAGGGCGGGTGAAGCTGAGCGACTGAAGGCGCAGCCACAGGCCTGCCGACCTTGTCATCCCTTCGACCCCGGGGTACTGGGTCGGCATCCCATATCCTCGCACCCTCATTCTCCCAAATGCCTCCCCGGAAGCCTCCTCTCGGCCCTGCGGCCCCGGTGACTCCCCGGGCCAGCGAACTCTGGCCGCCCAGAGCTGCAGACACAGCCCGCAGCTTCTCCCGCGTCCCCAGGCCGGTCGGGACCGAACCGCAGCCAGGCACTCCTGCCCGCGACCTGGGCTGAAACCTCCCGGGGCTCCGCCTGGACGCACCTCAGTCCGCCGGGCCCGCCCACTCAGCCAGAACCAACCCCGTCTGCAATCGTCCGCTTGCGGCTCCTGCCGGCCGCTCGCAGCCCGCCCGGGGACAGCGAGGGCGCGCGAGCCGGCACGCCAGGGAGCACCTGGTCCGCCGGCAGGGGGCGGGGCCAGACGGAAGGGGCGGGGCCGGTGGAAGGGGCGGGGCCAGGTGGGACCTGCGGGGCTGAGCAGCGCCGCACCCGGGGCGTTCCTCCCTGCGCCGGCGTCTGGTCCTCTAGACCTAAGGGCCGGAAACGGCTCTGCGGTCCCGCTCCCGCACTTCCGGGGCTGCTCTAGGACCACAGAGGACTCCTGCCGTCTGTGGTCGACCCGGGTAAGGGGCGCCTGGGAGTGGAACCGGTGGGCAGGCGGCCAGGCCAGACAGGCTGGATCCCGGACATCGAGCCCACCTTCCCGCTCCATCCCGGGAGTTGCTGCTTGAGCGTAGCTGGACCCCCCTCACGTGCCTCTCCATCCGCAGGCCAGGCCTATACAACCCTGTCCTCTTTCTTGGGAAGAAAATAACCTGTCTGCATTTCGCAATCTGTTGTGGAAACCTCTCCCGCTGTAGGACCTGTCACCGAAACTGTATGTCCAAGACAGTGATAACCCCTTAGTTCACTGCTTTGAGGTCTGAGCTCCCGTTTCAGTCATCTTTAGACTAGCAAATCAGCTATCAGACTTTAGATTGTTTGTTATGTGCTTTTAAATTTTGCGCTGCATTTTCTTGCTGTTAAGCTCTGCACCTGTTGCAAGTCAAACGTGGACGTGAGCGGTTTCCAGACTATGCCTTTTTCCTGCCAGGTGGACACAACACCTAGAGGAGGCCCTTCCTGGCGTCAAGGGACAAAACTTTCAGTTAAAAAATAAATAAGTTATTGGGATGTAAAGTACAGCATGGGGACTATAGCAAATAATACTGTATCAACCTCGTATGGTGACAGGAAAACTAGTCTTCTTCTGGTGATCGTGCATCATGTATAAAAATGTGGAGTTACGATGTACTCCTGAAACCAATACTGTATGTCAATTATACTTAAATAAAATTAAGTGTACAACAGGTTAAGTACATGCACACTGTTCTCCGGCCATAACCGCGGAGCCGGGCAGGAGGATGCGGCAGGCCTCAGCTCCAGTTGGCCGAGGACGCCCTGGCCCCAGGACCTGGGTCCCGTCTCCCTCTCCTCCTGGTCGCTCCTCCCCGGCCCCTAGCCGAAACCAGGGCCCATCGGCTCCGTAAAGGCCTTAGGTATCATCGCGGAACAGTGACTGTAAGTGCATCCCGCAGGCTCGGACACACGTAGCGGTTCCGCCTTGGTCCCTTAGGAACAAAGTCCGGGGACCTCAACTGCGCCCCTCCGGCCCGCGGATCACAGAGGGCCGGGTCCTCCAGTGTCCTAGAGCTTCCCGGAAGTGTCTGGGTCGCCTCCGGGGCCAGACCGCGCTTCCGGCCCGGCCGTCGCGCTGCTCTCTGCCGGGCGGTTCCACTCCAGACCGCGCACGCCAGGTGTGGAGAGGCTCTTGCTTTTGGGGCGCGGTGCGCGGGGGGGGGGGGGTCGCCCCTTCCGGGAGGGGGCAGCGAGTCGGACGCGGCCCCTGGGCCACCGCGCCCAGGGCGCTCTGGAGGCCAGAGGCCTCTCCGCCACGGCAGCGCGCTGCTTGGCGGATCCAGTGCAGCTTGGGACGGGGCCAGAGCGCGCTGACCGCGGCGGACGCAGGGCAGGACTCGAACCCGGCCCGCCTCTGTCGGCTCCTTCCTCAGGGCGGATGGCCAGGGTCGGCAGGGGGCAGCACACTGGCCTCCAGGGTTTGAGTAGCTGGGCGGCCCCGGGCGGAGAAAGGCAGTTCCCGGTACTGACCAGGCAGTCGGGGAGAACCCAAGAGTTTGGCTTTTGATGGTCGTTGACAGCCCGGGTGAGGGGGCCGACCTTCCTGGGAGAATGGGGTACCACGAAGCCGGTGGGAGCCCCCTGTACTCCCGGGCTCCCCCAGCGCACCACCGCGCCCATCTGGCCGTGCTGCGGTGGACCTGGGCTTGGTGGCTCCTTGGGGACGGTCTGTGCTCTGCTCCGCCCCATTCACCTGGCACCGCGGAGACGTGCGGTGTTCTCTCCTGCGTAAGCAAGTGTGTGGGCCGGTCGTCTGAGACCTGCCTTGCTGTTGCGCTGTCCCTTCCCGTCATGTCAGCCCTTTCTCCAGGTTCCACACGTACCTCTGCTGCACCCGCCCCTCTCCACCACCTACCTGTGGGGCTGCGTCCGGTCGCCCCTGTGCTGTGATGAAAACAGCAGGGACTTCTGAGCAGACAGGCCTGGGTTCTATCTAGCCCTAGACTTGGGTCGTTGCCTTTGAGCTTCAGTTTTCTTGTTGGTGAGGTGAGAATAATGAGGATTCGAGCTTGGGTGGTGAGGTGGTCCCAGCGTGGTTGGTGGCAGCAGCAGTGGCTGTTGTGTCCTTGTGGTCTCTGGACCCCTCACCTTCGTCTTCATCCCTTATTTGGAGAACATGCATGTGCTCTCCTGGTTCTCGCCTCTCTACGCTGTCTCCCTGACCAGCTCCGTCCTCCCCTTTTCCTGGGACTGCGGTGGGCCCCTGCTCCCAGGTGCCTCCCGCCACATGGGAGTCATAAGCGGTTCACGCTGTCAGTGTCTTGAAAGCGGAAACCACATCAGCCCCAGAGGACACGGGAGTCACTGGGCTTCTCTCCACCCCTCCAGGCAGTTGCAGTTGGGACCTGCCTCCGGGCTGGCTAATCAAAGAGGAGGAAGCAGCAATGTCTGCCGTGGGGGCCGCAGCGCCATACCTACATCACCCTGGTGACAGTCACAGTGGCCGGGTGAGTTTCCTCGGAGCCCAGCTCCCCCCGGAGGTGGCGGCAATGCCCCGGCTCCTGGCAGATCTGGACAGGAGCACGTTCAGAAAGTTGTTGAAGCTGGTGGTCAGCGGCCTGCAGGGACAGGACTGCCGCGAGGCCGTGCAGCGCCTTGGGACTGGCGCTCGCCTGCCAGAGGAGCGGCTGGGTGCGCTGCTTGCCGGCATGCACGCGCTGCTGCAGCAGGCGCTCCGGCTGCCCCCGGCCAGCCTGAAGCCCGACGCCTTCCGGGATCAGCTCCAGGAGCTCTGCATCCCGCCAGACCTGGCTGCGGACCTGGCCAGCGTGCTGTTTGGCAGCCAGCGGCCTCTCCTCGACTCCGTGTCCAGGCAGCAGGGGGCCTGGCTGCCCCATATCACCGACTTGCGGTGGAGGGTGGACGTGGCCATCTCCACCAGCGCCCTGGCCCGCTCCTTGCAGCCAAGCGTCCTGATCCAGCTGAAGCTTTCAGATGGGTCCGCGCTCCGCTTCGAGGCCTCCACAGCCAAGTTCCAGGAGCTTCGGTACAGCGTGGCCTTGGTCCTGAGAGAGATGGCTGACCTGGAGAAGAAATGCCAGCGCAAGCTGCAGGACTGACCGCACTTGCCGCTCCTGGGTCGGTGACCTGGGGACAGCCTCTCAGGAACCTTGGAAGCACACTCCCCCTGCCCAGGAGGCAGCCAGCTCGAGAGTGATGCTGCCATGTACTGTGATTGAAGACAGCTGTGTCTTTCCTATATTTGGAAGTAAATCAACTATGAAAACGTCTCTCGGTGGGCGTCCACTTCACGCCCTTGCCCTGGCCATTGGTGTTGCTGCTCCAGTGTAGCCGCCTGGGGCCTGGGCACAGTCTGTGGTCCAGGCCGAGGCCTTGGTGCAGACACGGAGTTCCTCCAGCTTGGCTCTGTGTGGCATCTGAGCTCTGCTCACTCGCTTTGGGAATCCTGCTTCACACTTCCTTGTCCTGTGCTAGCTCCCTGACCCCATGGAGCCAGCTTGCTCGTGGGGAGGGGAGACATTACGAATGGGTAACTGGTGTGGCTTGTGAGAGGGGGGCCAGCGATGCAGAAAGCAGACCAGGTCCAGGTGACGGAAGGCAGGGTTGTGGAACTGGGCTGTCATTTTAAACTGGGTCACAGGGTGGGCCTCCTTGAAGACCTGGTATGTGAGTTGACTTGAAGGAGGTGGGTAGCGGGGCTATCTGACGGGGGCACTCCAGGCGGGGGGTGGCCAGTGCACAGGCCAAGTGGCTGCAGCAGAGTGAGGGGCAGACTGGCTCCGATGAGCGTTCCGAAAGGGTAAGACTGTTCTGCGTTGGGAGCAGAGTGTAGGGCACACGAGCAGGAGTGGGGAGCATGGCGGGGTTGGTGGTGACAGGCACCCCCGTGCCTGCAGGGTGGGCGTGTGCAGGGCCTGTCACCAGTTTTGCACCATCCACAGAGGGCTCCAGGGGTCCTGCTCCCTGACTCTGCAGTCAGGCTGTTCCGTGTGGTGTCCCTGCCCCCTTGGCCCCCTCTCTGCTGGGAAACTGGTACCATCTGGGGTCTTTCATAAGGGCACTGACCCCACCCTCAGACCTAAGTCCCCCAAGGCCTCACCTCCTAACCCCATCACAAAATGGGCAACAGGGTTTCACCATATGAATTTGGGGGGACACATTCAGACCACAGCGGGGTTTTTTGTTTTTTGTTTTTTGTTTTTTTGCTGTTGAAATCAGTTGCTGGTGGTGAAGCATTTCATACATCGGACCTGTGTAGGAGTAGAAGGGGCCCTCTGTGTCGTTTTTCAGTGTCCCTGATGGGCCAGGCCTGGCCCCAGAGCCATGAGCACGGAGAAGCCACAGGAGACGCCACCTGGTATATGTGAGAGCTCACCACTCAGGTAGTGAGGTCCAAGGTTTCCCGCATCACGGAGAGGTTGGCGGCTTGCCCCATGTCACACGGCTCACGACGGAGCCAGTGTTCTCTTCATCAGCCTTTACTCCCCACCTGGAGGAGGCTTCCCATGGCAGTGTCCTTTGTCTGCAGACTAGGGCACAGGACCATGGATGGTGGCAGGAGGGGCAGTACGTATCCTCTAGGGACAGCATTAGCTTTCTGGCGGTAATGATTCTGTCCACTCAGCCACCACAGCTGAGATCAGCCAGGCACAATATGCAAACAAATGAGTATGATCACACTCCAACAGAAATTTCTTACAGGGTACTGAAATTTTCATTTCAATCTTTTGACACCCATTCTTAGTTCCAGAGCTGGACAAAACCAGGTGGTGGTAGGTGGCGGGGAGGGCTCTGCTAACCCTCGCTGGGCCAGTCGGCAGGCAAGCCCTGTGTGCCCGTGGACTACCCCAGGCTGTAGAGGGACTGTCCACCCCCTTCTGTGGTCAGGTTCCACCACGGACCCGAACTTGAGGGCGGGTGCCGACCACTTTTGTCCCCAGGCCTGCACAAGGCCTTGCAGAGAACAAATGTTTGCACCTGGAAAATCATCCCATTTCCTTGACCCTGATGCTGGCAGTTCGTCATGCATGGGTCTCTGCTTCCCGCCTTCAAAGCCTGGATGCCCCCCAAATGCACCATTCATTCTTTCAACCGTTTCCTGGGCTGAGTGGGGACACGGGGACATGAAAACCTACCCGGGGTCTGCTCAACACTTCATTTGTGAAGCTTCCAGAAAGTTCAGCATAGCTCCAGTCCAGCATCATAAGTCAAAGACTAACCTGTGATTTGGACCAGAAGTAATTTCAGGTCAAAATCATGGGTTTAATTTATCGCTTCCAAAGTATTTTAAAACCTACTCTGAAACACAGTTCTAGAAATTCTTAAAACAAGCCTCCTTTTACATTTATTGGAGGCCAAATTAGAAAACGTGGCTTGAGAGAACGAACACACCAGCACGTGTACAGTGCCACGGCGGCCCTGACACACGCGGCGCGTGCGAGACCGGGGTGCTCATGCGGACGCAGGCGAGGGGCCCCCTCCTGCACTTCCGCAGCTGACGACCTTGCCTGGCCTCAAGGGCCCTGGGGTTACTTCCACTGGACTCCCAGTGAACAAGCCATACTAACAGTGGAGAGGAAAAATAATTTCTCAAAGGCTGGAGGGCACGAACGCTTCACCCAAGTCAACAGCTGTGGCCACGTGAACTTGGTTCTTGCGGCAAGAAAGGAGGTGACACGCAAACAGGCGAGCTGGCTGTGCCAAAACGTTTTATTTCATCGCACTGAAATTTGATTTCAGTATAATTTTCAAATGTCATAAAATAGTCTTATTTCCCCCCCCAACCATTTAAAAACGTAAAAACCATTCTCGGCTCTTAGGTCTATTAAAAGATAAATCGAAGTCCATTAACGTTTTGAAGTCTGAGCAACCGTGGATTGGAACTGGGCAGCCACACCCAGAGGGCTTTGCATGCGGTGGCAGGAGAGTTGGCCGCTGCACTGGGCAGCAGGGTTTGGGTCTGTGGCTGGTGCATCCGCTGGGACTGGCTGGCTTTGGTGCTAGTCTGTGTACAGGTGTGGGCATCAGAGCTACTTGGTCTAATGGCCTGTGTCTGATGCACATGCCACACAAACGCGTTTGGCCCACAGGCTGTCACTTGACAGCCCCCAACCTAAGACCACATGGTCCAAAGAGACTTGGGCACTGAAGCAGATTTAA
The DNA here is from genome assembly GCA_028627145.1 of Eidolon dupreanum. NCBI lineage: Eukaryota > Metazoa > Chordata > Mammalia > Chiroptera > Pteropodidae > Eidolon > Eidolon dupreanum. The sequence goes on along the minus strand of CM053511.1, from coordinate 63,928 downwards.
GGAAGAAGCCTCTGGCCCTCCCTGCCTGGCCCGAGGTTCCTGTCATGGGAAAGACAGACTATTGTGCCCGGCATGGAACCTGGAAGAATCCACCCCTTTGTCCCTTGCTACCGCAGCGGGGGGTGGGGGGGGGAGTGGCGGTCCATGGAGAAGCCCCTCCAGCACACAACAGCACCTAGTGCCAGCAGATGGCGGGAGTACCGCCTCCACTCAGGACTTTGACTCTCTTCCCACTGCTGGGTGACCTAAGACACCTCCAGCCCATTCATGTGTGGGCCCCCCAGGGCCAGGTGTGCAGGCGCTGGCCACCTGGCTGAGCACAGCAGTTGATCCAGAAAGTGTGTGTGACCTCTGCACAATTTAGAGGTCCCTGGTCCTCTTGCACTGGCCCTTCTGGACACGTTTGGGTGGCACAGGGATAACTGGAGGGCAGTCATCGCGACTGAAGTGGGCATAGACTTCACGGTGCCCGCACCAGGTCTGTGGACGACCACAGAGCTGCAGCGGTGACGCGAGCAGCAGCAGGCGCGCAGGCTGACCCGCTGTGGGGGTGAGGCTCCCGTCCACGTGCTGGGAACAGGAACTCACATGGACTTGGGGTCTTGAGCCCTGCTGCTTCCAGTGCCACTGCACAGGCCTGGAACCCCCTGGTGCAGACACAGGGACCATCACTCACTGCGCCTGATACAAGGCCACGGCTGGCTCTGGGCTGTGCCATGCATGGTGACAGTCTGGAAGGTTCTGGAGACCTGTCAAACCAGTGTGAGGGACCCTAGTTAAGTGTTGCAATAGATCCTGAAGTGACCTGTGCCCTCCGGGCTACCTGTCTGTAGGTGGGAGAAATGGGCCTCTCTATTGGTTTGTACCTTGAGCCGCTGTGATTACTGGTGATGACACCAAGGATCGGCCGGTCCCGAGGTGGTAGTACCGGGCAGTGGCCTGTGTGAGGGACTCCAGCCTACAGCGTGTTCACAGTGGTTGAGTCAAGGACCCTGGGCAGGGCTAGGGTCAGTGCAGCAGGCCAGCCTCATGCTGCAGCTTTGTGGCTTGTAAACAGACGCTCGTGAGACAGTGAGTAGACGTGGTCCCAGCCTGCTGTTTAGGTTGGCCAGGGTGGCTAAGCCATGTGAAGACTCAAGTTCAGCCAAGAAAGCCTCAGGCCGCAGTCCCTGTACACTCCACTGCACATGCCACGAATGCCAGGTAGCTGTGACGACTTGTCACTTTGGTCACTTCTCTAGGCTGAGTTGGCAGAGAAGACTGGAGGGGTAACACCCCACCCTGCCTGCTCACAGCAATCCATGAGCTGTTTCTCAGCGCCCAATGGGGCCCACGGCAAGGGGACAGATGTGGCCCTACCAACTGTGCCTTCAGCCAGCCTCCCAGCCTGGCAGCCTGTGTGGGAGGAGGCTTTTGAGGAAATTGGGCAAGCAGTGTGAACAGGACATGCCCTGGCCCCTGGGTGGCGTCTGTGGAGTACTGTGAGCGGGTGGCCAGGGTCTGGGTCTCAGCAATAGGTGACACAGCGAAGCCTCCCGGCAGCGTGGTTCTTAAAACTACCCTGGAGCAGCACTCAGGCAGCAGGCTCTGGGTTCCAGGGAGGATACGTGATGTCCCAAAGTCACAGATCAAATCTGAGCTCCTTGAATGGACCTGTACTGACCTGCGTCTGTGAAGAAGCTGGCGCCGGGGCCGTGACCTTGGGTGGCTGTGATGCGGATGAGGTTTACAGAAGAGGGGCAGGTGAAGACGCAGAGGGGTTCTCAGCCCTCCTCTCCGCACTTCCACAAATGCACGCTCACAGGTGCTCACCCTGATGCCCGGTGAGGAGCTGGTAATGGAGGACGACACCGGGTGACCTCCCTCCATGAGCCAGGGGCTGCACGTGTGCAGCGAGGTGTGACACAGGCTTGGCTGAACGGGACAGGGTTGCACATTCCAGCGAGCATGCCCACTGTGAGTCCAGATCGCACCGAGTCTGAGTCACTAGAGTTGAGGCCGAGGGTGGCTTCGCTCCACGCGGGGGAGTGGGGGGGGGCCTAGCCCACGTGCGTCTTCTGGTGCTGCGTGAGCCTCGAGCTGCGGTTGAAGGCTTTGCCACACTCGTTACACTTGTAAGGCTTCTCTCCGGTGTGTATCCTCTGATGTATGACCAGGTGTGAGCGCCACCGGAATATCTTCTCGCACTGGTCACACCTGTGCAGCTTCTTGGTGCTGCCAACCTTCCTCCGGCCGGCGGGGGCAGAGCCCTCCAGGGCGCTCCCGTACTCGTGGCACCACTGGGCCCGGGTGTGGATGCGCTGGTGCTCGATGAGGTAGGAGCTCCGGCTGAAGGCTTTGCCGCAGTCGCCGCAGCCGTAAGGCTTCACGCCGGCGTGGATGATCTGGTGCTGGAAGAGCGTGGAGTTCTGGCTGAAGGCCTTGCCGCACGCGCCGCACTTGTAGGGCCGCTCGCCCGTGTGCACGCGCTGGTGGATGGTGAGCTGAGTGCTCATGCTGAAGGCCTTGCCGCACTCGGCGCAGCCGTACGGCCGCTCCCCGCGGTGGATGCGCTGGTGGTAGATGAGGCTGGAGCTCTGGCTGAAGGCCTTGCCGCAGTCGGCGCACGCGTACGGCTTCTCGCCCGTGTGGATGCGCCGGTGCTGGATCAGGTGTGAGCCCTGCACGAAGCCCTTTCCGCACTCGTCGCACTTGAACGGCTTCTCCCCGGTGTGTGTCCTCTGATGGCGGATGAGCCGCGAGCTGCACCCGAAGGCCTTGGCGCACTTGTTGCACTTGTACGGCTTCTCGCCGGTGTGCGTCAGCCGGTGCTGACTGAGGCGGGACACCCACCTGAACGCCTTGCCGCACTCGTCGCACCGGAACGGCTTCTCGGCGGCGCGCACGCCCTGCCGGGCGGCCAGGCCGGCGGCGCCCAGGGGCCGGGGGCCGGCCGGGGGCGCCCCCGCGTGCGCCCGCTGGTGCTGCGCCAGCGCCGAGCTCTGGCTGAAGGCCTTGCCACACTCCTGGCACCGGTAGGGCCGCTCGCCCGTGTGCGTGCGCTGGTGCCTGACCAGCTGGGACTGCTGGCTGAAGGCCTTGCCGCACTCGGCGCAGCCGTACGGCCGCTCGCCCGTGTGCACGCGCTGGTGGTGGATGAGGCTGGAGCTCTGGCCGAAGGCCTTGCCGCACTCGCCGCACCGGTAGGGCTTCTCGCCCGTGTGCACGCGCTGGTGCTGGATGAGCTTGGAGCTCAGGCGGAAGGCCTTGCCGCACTCGCCGCACTTGAACGGCTTCTCCCCGGTGTGGATGCGCCGGTGCTGACTGAGCTGCGAGCACAGCCTGAAGACCTTCCCGCACTCGGCGCAGGCGAACGGCTTCTCGCCCCCGCAGGCGCTCTGCGGCGGGCCCCGCGGGCAGCCGCACACCTTCGTCTGGCAGTCCCCACACCTGGGGAGCTCGGCCTGAGACAGACCGACACCCGACGTGGACGTCCTGCCACACTCCGCGCACCTCCGGGCCGCGCCCTCCTCGGGGAAGGGCGTCCTGGGAGCCACAGTCCCCAAGTGCGCGTGCTGTCTCCGGAAGAGGGGGCCTGGTCGGTGCTCTGGCCAGGCCGCGGCACTAGAAGCATCTGCAGAGGCAGGGCTAGGAGGCAGACCCCGTGAGGGGGCCCTGACTTGCGCCGCACGGGGTTCTGACTGTGGAGTGTCCACGTCCTCACAGGCCCGCTCGCTCTCGGCGCTGACCACAGAGTCTGAAACAAACAGGAGGGATGGCGGCCTCAGGCCGGTGCTCCGAGGAAGAGCAGGCAGAGGGTGGGGTGGGGCCATCCCTGGGAAGTGAGCTCCCTCCCAGGACGCGTCACAGGGAAAGACATCAAACTGAGCTCCATCGTACTTGTGCTTGGCGCTGTCACTCGAGCCATGTGCCTGGCAGAGTGCTTAGAGCCACTGTCCTGCCAGGGGTCATATCCCTGCTTACAGGTGCCTCCTGCGGGGACGCGGGGGCAAGGAGAAGCCACCAAGCAGCAGAGCGTGCCTGGGGGCGGGAAGCTGAGAGGTGGGGTAGGCTGAGGGGTCAGGGGTCCCGGACACAATGGTGGGGACGAAAGAAGCGTTTGCAGCCATGGGCATGGGCTGGGCAGGTGCCAAGGACATGGCACAGGAGCTGCTGAGCACTGGGCCGTCCGCTGGGCGTACTATTGGGCCTGAACTCAGCTCCCGCCAGCTGCTGACAACTCATGCCTGACCATGGCCCTTACCCGGTTGTCCCCCAGCTTCTGAGTGACCACACCCACTGGCCCACCTGGACTTCCTACTATGAGCTTCCGGGGATCTGCCTGCCCACCCTGTCCCCTACCTTCCCTCTGGACTGTCCAAATAAGCATCACCTCCTTCCTCCTCTGCTGTCCCTCTGCTGACTTTGCTGAGGCTGACCCTGTCATCTCCGTCACACCCAGGGCCACAAGCAGGGCACAGCCACCCCCGTGCTGCCCCACACCGAAGCCCAGGCCCAGGAACAGTGCTCTGCTGCCCGCCACGTCAGTGTCAGCTACGGGGACCTGAGCTGTCAGTCCTGGCGAGTGGAAGGGGCTGTCACGCACTGGCCGTCTGCACACAAGGCTGGTTCCCCCTCGTCCCTCCCTCAGTCCTTACGATGACCCGACGGGGTCAGCAGTAGACTCGCCACCCCGCAGATAAGGGGCTTGTGGCTCGAGGAAGTTAAGTAACTCACACAGTTGCACAGCGAATGAGATTCAGGAATGGACCAGGTCTGGTCCCCCCAAAACACACCCTTTCAGTGTCTCTAACCTTAAAACGTGGGACATCTCCCACGTGGTCCTCACTGTGTCTTCTCCTCTGCAAACATGATGCTGGCGAACCTGCCCCTGGACAGGGCAGGGTGGCTGTACGGCGCTGGCTGGCGCAGCCCTCCGCCCGGGCCGCCCTCTGCTATACAGGCGGGAAGGCAGACAAGCACCGCCCACCTCCACCTGCAGCTCGGATGCCGAGGCCCCTGCGCACGGCCATGGGAGAGCGGGCAGGACGCCTGCACAGCCAAGCCGGCCTGGAGCCCCAGCCTCTCGCTGCACAAGTCAGGAGGGAACCTCGTGCGGGGAAGTGGCCACGGCGCTGCTGCAGGCGGAGGACACCACAACCCACCAGCTGCTCCAGCTACTGGACCCAGCGGCTACGTGACGAAGGTCCCACCTGTCCACCACGCCCGAGCACTGGACCCCATGGCTGGAGGCCCCCCGTCTGGCTCAGCTTGCCACTCACCCCCTCCCTTCAGGCCACATCGTGCCTACATATAGCACAGCCCGCTTCTTCCTGTCTCACTCACCAGACAGTTTCCTCTGACAAAGACCCTCCATGATCAGGCCTCACCGCTGGTCTGCAGCAGCGCAAGGCCACATCCCTAGGATGACCCTTGCTCCTTAAGCAGCTGCCTGAAAAAACTCAGGGCCACCACAAAAATCTACTGCTTGTCCTGGCCACACCTAAGGACAGGCTATCGCCCAGCCCCTGTAGGAGGGCAGGGCCCAGCTTCCACAAGCACTGATCTGCAAGCCCGGTGGCACCACATGGCCCTGGCCTGCTGCTGAGATCCATCACACTGCGGGCTCTGCTGAGCCCCTCCCCACAATGAACGGAGGCTGAGTCTGCACCACTGTAGCTACGACACTGCGCACGCAGCTCCCAGGGGCTGCAGGGAGGGCAGCGCGGTGCACGTTCTGGGGGCAGTGGTGGCTGTGACAGGGGCAGCCGCAGGCCCTGCCCCCTACCACCACTCTGGGCCGATGCCAGGCTATCTGCTGCACCTGCCCGGCCAAGTAACGTCTCTGGGCACTGGCGTGTTCCTGACGTGGGCTGCACGCCTTCGCCCGCGGGGCTCCCGAACAGCTCTGGGTCTGTCTCGTCACCGCGAAGAGCGTCCGCTGAATGGAAACCCCCGAGCTAAAGAACCTGCCGACCCCACCTGCCTTTCCCCACGGCGCCCACTCTGAAATCTCTCCACCCTGGAAATATTTAACGAGGACTGGGTCTTAACTGGGCCAGGCGACACCTTTACTTCTTCGCAAGAAGAGTCAGAAAGGGGCCTGAACAGAAAGGCAGGCCCTTGGATTCTGGAGCCAAGGATGCTAGAGAGTGGGCTTAAGGTTCCCGGCACACCAGCGCCGCCTCGCCGAGACGTGCGTGACCTGTTTTAAGGATGCAGCCTCCGGGCCCTTCGAGGCGGGAAGAGCACCCAAGTGGGCGACGTGTCTGTCAGGGAGGCTCAGACATGGCCAGAGGCAACAGCATCTCCCTGATACAGGGCCCCGCAGGAGCTGATGCCACAAGCAGGTAGGTCCCCACTGTGGGCTGACTGTGCCCCAAAAGGGTGTGCCGACACTCCAGCCCAGGACCTCGGAATGCGAACGTATTTATAGACAGGAAGGCTGAGATGGAGTTAAGATGAGGCCACACTGGGGGAAGGCAGGCCCTAGTCCAACATGACTGGTGCCCTCAAGAATGTGCCGTGACAACGGAGGGCTGGAATGGTGCAGCCATGAGGAACACCTGGGCCACCAGAAGCTGGAAGAGGCAGGAGGGCCCCTCCCCCACAGGTTTTGGAGGCGCACGACCCACTGAAGCCTGGACTTTGGGCCTCCGGGTCCAGGACTGACTCAGACCTGTGGTTTGCAGTGCTTCGGCAGAGCAGCCCTGGAGCCTGACCTGAGAGCTGGGGTCACCCGAGATCCCAAGAAGTTCTGGGGGCTCTCAGGGATGGCGAGGATCACCTGAGGCTGCTCGGGACCAAGCCTACTGCTTCCCCTATGCTGTGTTTGCACCTTTGCTTAGTAAGAGTGGTGGTGAAATTAGAAATCGAACGTAACGTGGTTTCGCTGTAACACACATGAGTTTTGTGTCCTTTTCTGCGGTTCATCACTCCTGAGGCAGCCCCATGACTGGCTGTGGCCCCCAATGTGTCCAAGGGCCTCATGTGTGGGCAGGTAGCCCAGCACTCCTGCACAGCTGGTCCCTGGGGACTGCGGCCAGCCTCCCACCCTCAGCCCTCGCCGGGCACAGGTTCTCGGCCACACGGCCAAGCCTCACCTGTCTGGGGGGTCCGTGGTGCCTCTCTCCTCTCTGCTCCCTGCAGGTCGAGGACCCACGGCTCCTGCCCCTGCTCCAGCCGGGAGATCAGCTCAGGCTTGAAGACCAGAAATCCTGCTGTCAAGGTGGCAAAGAAGGACACCGCACTGGCGTGGCTGGGGATGCGGCTCAGGGCTCAGACCCCCTGGTTTCCAGGAGTAAAGGGGCAGGGGCTGCTGGCACAGGCAGAGCCTCTGAAGAAAGCATCAGAGGCTGAGGATCTGGGCATGGCGGTCCTCTCTGGTTCAGTCCAGCTCCTGAGGCTGGACAGGGAAGGATGCCTGGACTCAACCCATCCCCATCTGCCTCAGGGCCAGGATTCCTGAGGACCCTGTGACCAAGGAGTCTGCAAAGAATAGGCTGCTGCACCCCAGGAAGAGAAGAGCCAGGCACTGCCCACATGTGCCTCACTGCAGGGGGCAGGTTCACTCCAGGAGGTAGGGTGGTTAAGAAGCAAGACAAAAGCAACAACAAAATCAACCAACAAGTGAAACGGATTTTAAATCAGGAGGCACTCAAGTCCAATTCTCACCCAGCTGCCCAAGCCTCCTGTGCCTGCACAAAGCCCTGGGAGCCTGTGCAGGTAGGCGAGTGGTGGAGACCTGTGGGTGCCCACCTGGCACCCATCTTCCGGGGCCACCAGGCCCGTGCTGTGGGGCAGCAGTGTGGAGTGCTCCCAGCCCACCCACGGGCCCTCTGGCTGGAGGTTCCCTCAGGCTTCTGCCCACGGGGGTAGAGCAAGGCAAGCAGAGAGACCCTAGGTCAAGGGCCTCATGTGTGGGCAGGACCCCCACACTCAGCAGGAGACATGTGTTCTCTGCAAGCACACAGAGAAACAGAGGGAGACCTGGTGTGGGCCGCAGAACAGCACCACGGCCTGCACCCAACCCAGATGAAACTGGACACCAAGGTGACCGCAACAGGTAGCTCTGAATATGAGCAACTTGGAGACCAAGTTATGAGTCACTATGTTGCATCCACATTTACTAGCAGTCAAAATCTGCAGGAGGCAGTTGATGCACTTCTTAAAAACAAAACTGTATATTTTAAAGTAGTTACTAGAATTAAAAATGTAAAAACACAAACGAGGTAATATTAAATTCAAGAAGTTGGGAACAAAACAATAAAGCACACCCAAATAAAGAAAGAGGAAAAAAACAGTAAAGGCAGGGCAGGAGTCAGTGAAACAGAGAACAAAGACATACACATGCCACCACCACAAAAAAAAAGCTGAGCAAGACCAAAAGCTGCTTGTTTGAAAAGATGAACACAACAGTCCTGTGGCAAAACCAATCAAGACTCGCTTAAAAAATAAATAAATAAATAAATAAAAATTAAGGGTGACACGGCAAAAAGATCCTGCCCCAAATTTAAATAAAGGAAACAATATAAAAGTAGAAGTTAAAAATAAAGAGTATTGTAAACAAATCCATTTATAAAAGCTGAAAATTTAAATAAACAGATCGATCCACAGGAAAACTAAAAATGACAGAACACAAGAAAAAATTTAAAATCCTGACAGACTGGTAAGCATTAAAAAAATGTTAAATGCTGGTGTGAGACCTTCTGTCCCCGAGGGCCCAAGGCCAGGAAGGTACAGGTGAGTTCTACCAAAATGTAAAAGGTTCAATTAATTCCATCTATACAAATTCTTCCAGAAAAATAAAAGAGAACAAAGAAGCTATTTCTAGTTTGAACTCTATTTCCTACAGCAAGTTAATCTATTGCCCTAAACAAAAAGGGGGCTTCATTACCTCCCAGAAGTCCACCTACCCGTGAGGATTAAACCATGTTCCGTGTGCGAAGGTCAGAGCCCACCTGGCTCACCACAACCCCTCCCGGGCTCCCAGGTCCAAGGTCCCCATAGCCTGAGAGGGCCTGACCGCATGGCCTCCATAACCCCAGCCTCTCACAGACGCCTGGCAGGTGGGTGCTGATGGGTGACGCAGCAGTGAAAGGGGCCTGAGGTACAGCCTCACCTAGTCCGGCCACACTGCTGTGGTTCTCCAGCATCACCTCCTTGTAGAGGGCCCTCTGGCCAGGGTCCAGACACTGCCACTCCTCCCGCGAGAAGTGCACAGCCACATCACCAAACGTCACAGCCTCCTGAAAGGACATACACCAGCATCCCCGGGTGCCAGCCCCATTGTGGCGCTGCCTCATGGCATCTCAGGCATGCGCACCACAGGGCTGGGGAGACAGTCACCAGGCCCCTGGGCTCTAAAATCAAGGGGTGGGGTGGCACGGAGGGGAAGGGACTCAGACCATGGAGACCTCCAACCCTCCCCCGAGAGCCGCAGGAGGCCCCAGTCCGGGCAGGGGTCAGTTCACTATCTGAGGCAAAGGACTGAGCCTGGCAAGGCCGCTGAGAGGGGCCAAGGCAGGATCTAGGCCTAAGCCCAGTGGGTAGGAGGTGTACCCAAAGGAGGCAGGGACCCTTACAGGACGTGGGAGGGAACGAGGCAGGCAGACTCCTACCATGAGGCTCGGCTGGGGAGCATCCACGCGTCCTAGCCAAGAAACCTGTTGGCAGTTATGCGGGTCAGAGGTCAGGATGCTGGAAGCCCTCCCAAACGGGCTTCCAGGCTAATCCAGGGGGTACTGTGTTCTCCAATCCTTTACCTCCACCCCCAGATATTCTCTTGCAGGGACATAGAGGGTGGGGGCAAAGAGGCCATGGCACTTGGGCATCTGTCCCGAGGCTTCCTTCATCTTTCAGAGCCTGTGGCATTTGTGACTCGTGCCACAATAAAGAGGTGGTTGCTACGTGTGCCAGGTGCTGGGCTAAGCACTGAGGATGCAGTGAACAGCACGCAAGCACTCTGCCTCCGTGAAGCAATCTGCCAGAGGAAGAAAACTGAGTAACCACAGAAATAAACGCAAAATTACAACTATGATGGCACCTAAATACAAGGAACTCTGAAAGCATTTAAACCAGGAAACTTAGTCAGAAGGGTCACTTCTCAAAGGCACTAACTAGGCCAAAATGATGGAGGTGGCGGAGGCACTCCAGGCAGCAGGAATAGCATGTGCAAAGGGCCTGAGACAGGAAAGCATGGGGCTGAATGAGCTTGTGGGTCTGGATCACGGAGGCTGGAGTAGACAGGAGCCTGACTGACAACGCATCGCTGGGCAAAGAGGAGTGGATACGGGAATCCTCCCCGCCCATTATCTCCCTGGTAGGTCAGAATGAAAAGTAGACTTTCTAGTAGAGCTTTCGGCTCAAAAAAGTGGACAGTGGGCGGTCGGCCCAGGCGTTGGGCACAGCGAGGCTGAGCCGGGCAACAGTGACCACTGCCGGGTGGGCCCCCACTTGGGCCTTGCAGCTGCAAGCGCTGCATCCTGGGTCCCCAGTAGAGACCGGCAGGCCCTGAGCAGCAGCCAGAATTCAGAAGGCAAACATCCTACGCACCCAAGGCCCAGTCTTTTCACCGCTGTCACTAAGTCTAGTTCTTCCAGGGGCAGTGAGGGAAAATGAGGGCCCTAAAGGAGGGTGGCTATGCAAGAAGGAGAATGAAGGATGCCCCTGGAGCAGGCTGGAGGGAAGGCCGCGGCTGGAGCCTGCGGGCAGCGAGGCTGACCACGCGGCCAGGCCCGCGGGACTCGTCCCAACGCCTCCCGCCTCCACCGGACAAGGCGGCCGCGGCTCGACCACCTTCCCTGCCAGGCGCGCGCGGCCTCTGCAAGCCTCCCTCGCCAACCGAGCTTCCCGCTGAGAGGCCCGGGGAGCGCGGGACCCACAGCCCTAGAGGCGGGGAAAAGCGAGAACTGGCTGCGAGCAACCCGCCAGAGGGCGCGGCCACGGCGCGACTCACCGTCCCCGAGGGCCGCGGGTGGCTCGAAACGCGCGGCGACGCCGGAAACGGGCCCCGAAGCTCGCGTCGGCTCCGTCCCGCAGACTTCCGGCCGTTCTGGGCGGCCTGGAGGCTGGGCCGTCTCGGTGGTCCTCAGGGAGCCAGAGGTGGGGCGGGGCCAGAGCGAGACGGACAGGAAAGAGAACGGGGGCGGAGCCTGGGGCCTGGGCGGGGCCAATGTCTGGGAAGGGCGGAGCCTGGGGCGTGATGAGAGCCTGGGGAGGGTGGAGCTCAGGGAAGGGGCGGGGCCGGAGCCGCCAGGGGTGGGGCCAGGGCCCAGCGAAAGGACTTCGCCCGCGTTCCAGCCGGGTGAGCGAGTGGACCCTGATTCGGTCTGGGCGTCTCGCACCCTGGGAGGTCGTGGGCCCGGAGGCCGATGAGCGGAGAGGGCCCTTGGCGAAGGGGACGTAGAGTCAGAGGATTGCCCGTGCCAGGCCCCGCGTAACTCGGATCACCAGTCTGTGGGCGCCAGTCCCCGCACTGGATTTGTGCCCGGGCCTTTCTGCAGCAGAAGGCACCCGCTGGGCAAGTTTCAGGCACCGGGACTGCGGAGACACACCCTCCAGGCCCTGCTCTGGGGCGGAGAGGCGGTTGGGGAGAGCGGCAAGCTGTGGGGGTGGGGTCAGAGGGGCTGTGTGGAAAATGCAGGTGTTCTCGGGGTAACGAGGCCTGTGCACAGCACAGAGACCTCTTAAGCACCACTGAGGGCTGGGCTGTCTGCAGGGCGCTCTTCCCGAGGCCCCACCTCCCTCCGTTCCTAGCCCGTATGCGACTTTTCTCCTACTTAAACCTGAGATGGAGACAGAGCCTGCGATGTCTCTTCTGTGCTCAACAAAGAACACAGATAGAAACTTGTGTGAAAGACCGACTAACTTCTAGGTCAGCAAACCTATTTTTCTATAAAGGAAAATAAGAGCTTGAAAAACAGGATTTCCAGAAATGAAACTTTCCTTTATTAAGAATGGAAGTACAAGCTTCACGGTATGGAACCAAATATAGAAAAATATGGTTGAAGTGGGATTTGGAGATGCACCTTTTACAAAATTCACTTTATGAGATGTCACTAATATTTGAGGGTTCTTTTCCAAGAGGAAAGCTGCTTCCTATTAGTGTCCATTTGAATACTGCATTTGAAAATGTCAGGGCTCACACTCTTTAGGATGGCTACTATAAAAAGAAAAAAAAAAACCAGTTAACAGCATTAGCAAGGATGTGGAGAAATTGGAACCTTTGTGCACTGTTGACAGTAATGTAATGGTGCAGCTATTGTAAGGAGGGTCCTCAAAAAAGCAAACAGAATTACTGTATGACCCAGCAATTCCTCCTCTGAATATATACCCAAAATAATTGAAAGCAGAATCTTGAAGAGGTATTTACATACCCATGTTCGTGACAGCATTATTCACAATAGCTAAAAACTGGAAGCAACTCAAGTGCCACCAGATGGATAAAAGGATAGACAAAAAGTGGTCTTAGCCATGCAATAGAATATTGCTCAACCTTCACAAAGAAATTTTGGCACAAGCTACAACATGGGTTAAACTTGAAGACATTATGCTAAGTGGAATAAGTAACAAAAGGACAAATACTTTATGATTCCACTGAAATGAGGTATCAAAACAGTCAAAATTAGAAAGCAGGATGACGGTTGCCAGGAGCTGGGAGAGGGGTGAATGGGGAGTTATTGTTCAATGGGGATAGTTAGTTTTGCAAGAGGAAAAGAGTTCTGGAAATGAATGGTGATGACGATTGCACAATGTACTTATACAATAGTATACTTAGTACCACCAAACTGTACACTTAAAAGTGGGCAAGATGACAAATATTGTGTTACACATATTTTACCACAATAAAAAAAATGGAGAAAAAAGTCAGGGCTGAAAATTGATTTTCTCTGTGATTTTATCCTTTCTCTCACACCAGCCTCCTGCTTCTCACCACTACCTCCTTTCAAATTTTCTGAAACTTAGACTTCACCTTTATCAGCATCCACCCTCTAGCTCTATATCCTAAGAATCACTCTATTGATTGAACCCTTGGCTCTGTAGCACATTTGTCCTCAATGGTCCCATGAGGTGAAAGTCACCATTACTCAGACGAGATCTCTTCCACCTGGGTCAGACCCCAAATCCCTGTGCCCTCACCTGCCCCGCAGTCTCCAGATCTTGTTGTAGAGTCCAGCGTTTCTGTGGGCCCTTTACTTCCCTACCTTCTTGCTTTCTTTTACCCTATTTTCTCAATTTGGGGACAACTGGAGAACTTTCAAATTCACAGACATTGATGTAAAGCTGAACACTCCCTTACCACTTCAGTATTTCCGTTAATTCATAACAGGAACGGTGGTGCCCGTGTCTCCCGATTTTGTTTTCCCCAATGGGGACTGATACGGACAAAGCATCTCTAAATACCCCAAGCCTGTACAGCTGTGTGGGGATGTGTCTTGGGGGAGTGACTTTGGAGCCTCTGTTTGCTCGAGTGCAGGAACACATGGTCAGGTCCCAGGCAGGGCATCACCTATAGCAAAGCAGGAGTCCTTCCCAAGGAGGAAAGTGATGAAATAGGGACACACTGATAGGAGTGAGTCTAGGACAGGACACTGGGGAGAATTGAGGTGGGCGTCATTCTTTGTCTCATATTCAACCGTATTGTGGGGAGGGGCTCAGGAACTTGGTTTGTGAGGCAGCCATTCCCAGGACCCCAAGACTTTGTGGCAGCAGAGCACCTGTGCAGCTTCTTTGTGAGGCTCCGATTTACAGTTTCTGCGAGGAACAGGTTTCAAAATCCATTACTGGAATCCGCAGGCAGAGAAAGGCGAGGAGGTCGTGACGGGTCCTAGATGCACCACAGACAGGCTCTCAGGGGAATGTCGGGACAGAGCAATGGGGGCGGGCAGGAGGCGTCGCTGGCCGCCCCCGTGGCCTTGAGACCTCCACTCTTCCAAGAGCTGGGATGCCACAGGACCACGTGCCAACAGAAGAAGACCCTAGTTCTCTCCACTCATCTTCCACACGGAATCACCCGAATACTCTCTGCTTTGGACTTTGAGAACGCAGGCCCCTGGCGAGCGCCGTGGTGGCACCACACCGCCGGCCTCTTCGCCGCGGGGCCTTCAGCACTGCGGACAGCGCCTGAAGCCTGGGCGGAGTCCCGCCCCAGAGAGAAGACGAGGTGTACGGCTCTCTGTTCAGACCCTATGTGGAATGAAGCAACTCGGGCGACACGGGAAGAATATCAGATAGCCTAAGGGACCTTTCACATGACACCCCGGAAACCAGACTATTTTCTTCCTTTTCCCCTGGGATCTTCGCAGTACGACAGCTGATGGAGCAAGGGCTAACGTTCAGACCCGCAGCTGGAGGAGCGGAGTGCAGTATGGCGCAGCGGGTTCAAAGTCGAGGAGAGCACGCTAATCAGGCGAGGGGGTGCATCCCGCTCGCGCCTGCTGCTCCAGGTCCACTCCTCTCCCGCCTCTGCGCCCCATCTCCGCCCAGGTCCACCGTCAGTGGACTTCCATGACTTCAGGCTTTCAGTTCCGCCGGGCCAGCGGAAGCCCAAGCAAGAGGCTGGAGGGCGGGAAGGGAGTGAGGTCAGGGGCCTGGAATCACCTGGACACTGAAACCTCGTAAAACCTCCAGTCCTGAGAAAAGGACCAGCGTCTCAACCTTTGGCTTTCAAGTTTACAGAGAACGCTAACAAACAGGACTCCTGTAGACACTGTGATGACATTACTGCATGCATATAGGATGGGCAGCAATGTGATGTCCACCCATACGGGGACAATCCTCACCAATGGCACATCCCTACCATGGAGACTGAGGTAGCCCTGCCCTGCTCATCCCTGCATGGAAGGACACTTTCGTGTACTTGTGGAAAAGCCAAGTTGCAGAAAGTCGTGGTTCAGTCAGGGTCCACCTGGGAAGTAGAACCAGTAAGAGGTAAGCAGCTGCAATCATGAGGGTTGCTAAACAAGTTCCAGGTCCTCAGAGCAGTGCCTCAGAAGGGGAAGAGCACCATCTGATGCTTCTCCACAGGCAGGGGTCTCAGAGAAGCCTAAGCTTTTAAAAGCCTTCCGACTGATTAGGTCAGGCCCACCAGGATCATCTCCCTTTAAGTTGATTGCTTGATATGTTAACCACATCAGTAAAATCCTTTCACAGCAGCACCTAAGCCAGCATCTGACTACTGGGGAAAAGGTGTGTGAGCAATAATCTGCTGTCACCTCCCTTCCTTCCTCATAACTGCTTCTCCAGAATCCACCAGAGAGAATTCTGGTGGCTGCAGTTCAGCCCAGCAAATAGATATATCAAAGCCATTGCAGATACGTGTGGGAGAAACCTGTTTGTAAAAATGCAGGCACAAGTATATTGCGTGTCTGAAATGCAGAGGAAAAAGCTGGAGTTAGCCACCCAAACTAGTCACGGGGGTGTGTCTGGGAGTTGGGGAGGGGGAGAAGGAGAAAAGAAAGGAGGGGGCTTTTCCTATTTCTGCTGAGGTTTTGTTGTTGTACCATAAACATATGTTGTCTATGGCCATGCCATCCTGAATGTGTCCGATCTCGTCTGATCTCCAAAGCTAAGCAGGGTTGGGCCTGGTTAGTACTTGGATGGGAGAACACCTAGGAATACCAGGTTCTGTAGGCGTTTAAATAAATAAATAAACAAACGTGTTACTTCAACAACTTATCCAAAGTAAAGAAAATTTTATAAAATTTTGGGGTGTGGAAGGCCTTTGTAATTGTATCAGAACAGATGGTCTTTGCCACAGGGGAAATGTATTTTTGTATTAAAAATCTTATAATTAAAAGTGAAGAAAGAACTGGGGAAATAATTGTAACATATCACTGCTTCAATTTTAATGCAGCTCTCTCCCAACACCTGTGGTCACATCGCAATGGAGGGGATGGAGCTGTTCAAGGGAAAGGGGTTGGAATTCAACAGGGAGGTCTGGTAAATCCAGTAACAATGGTGCAAGAGCATACTGGGAAGTCACTCCTGAAATGGCCAAGAAACACGAATAAAAAAGAGAGTGGCATTTTTTCATTATTAATAATAGACCCTCCTCTTACTGAGTACCCTGGACCTGGAAAATCCAACTCAACCTCAAACGTAGTCTTGAATATAAGCAAACATGCACACGTTGTTATGAAGTCAATGGTAAGTGAAAATGTGGGGAACATTAGATGTCTGACAACTGACGAGAGAGCTGCTAAATAAACCACATAAGGTGGTAGACATACATGGACATCATCCAAGCAGTAGGTACAAAATCCTAAGGAAAGCAAAACCCCAATGGCAAAACAGTAACTATACACGTGCATTAGGAAGAGTCTAAGAAAATACACCAAAATCACGGCATCGATTTCTGGAGAGTGAAACACACAGCAATTTCTTACATTCCTTGTTTTAAGGTTTCTGCATTTTTCAAGCCCTCTACATTAACTTTATGTTTAGGGAAAAAAGTGTGCTGATTAAAAGCTACACAATCACAGATCATGCTCTCAGCTTGGCTCAGGGCTTGCGGCTCCCTCCCCAACACACGTTTTGTACCATGCCACAGAAGCCTATCAGAGCTCTTGGTGTTGGGGAGAGGCTGATGGTGAGGAGGGGCTGCTAAGATGGCCTCCATGGACAGCAGGCCCGGGGGAGGGGGTGTCTCCCCAGTGAGTACCTTCTGCCAACAAGCCAGTGAAGACAGGTCACACCCAGCCTGGCTGGGGCTCCGGAAGTGCTGCTGAGGAGCCTGTCCAAGTCCTGACATCAGCCACCACCACCCCTCCTGCTCTGGCTCAGTTCATCTGAGTGACTTCCCAACATTCCCCCTGCCAGGCACTGGCACACTTGTACGCTCTGTCCCTTAACGGGGCCCCGGAGGGGGATTCACTCAACTCCCCAGTAGGGCCGTGGGCTCGAGGGGCCACTGATCCTAACCCACCCTCAGGCCTGCCCTTCAGTTCTGATAACTCTGGGACCCCTGGGGAAGGCATCCCTAAACTGGGCCCCACAGTCTTGCCTGCTTAGAGGACACTCTCCTGAGAAAAGACTGCTTGATTCATACTTCTATCCTGGAATCTGGAAGAATAAACAGAACAAGGAAGTGTCGTGGTGGAGGGGCGGGGGAGGGGCAGGAGGGGGAGGGTACCCGCTTGGTCTAAGGATTGTGGGGGTGGGCTGGGTGAAAGAGGAAGACCTACCAGATGTGTGGTGCCCCATCCTTTGCTCCCCTCTCCCTCGGAGCACTCACCCGCAGTTCATTCATTCAGGACACAGTGGGGTCCTGCCTGTGCAGGTTCCCTCCCATCATTTTCTGCAGCCTCTCCAGCCCCAAGCTAAGCCCTGGCATGCCAGCCACAGGGGACAGGGAGGATCAGGGCACCCTTCCCACACACCCTCTGTTCCCAGAAGCTGGTCCTTGGGAGTCAGCAGTATGGGAGCTCACGTACTTGGGTCTCCTTGGACAAGTTAGTTCTAGATGAACTTGGACTACAAGGAAGGCATTTGGTAGGAAATGAGGGGCTAAATGACAGCGTGAGCACCTAGGGCCTGCAAGAGCTGTGTGAGGGCCAGGCCTCCCTGTGCCTTGCACTCCTCACCTGGGCTGGGTGGCCTTGGTCGCTTGTTTGCTTGTTTGACAGCCAGCTGCACAACCGAGGTCCCTGGCTTCACCCCTTGCTCCAGGAGGGAGATCATCGCTGGTCTGGCAACAAGAAAGCCT
The DNA here is from genome assembly GCA_028627145.1 of Eidolon dupreanum. Classification (NCBI taxonomy): domain Eukaryota; kingdom Metazoa; phylum Chordata; class Mammalia; order Chiroptera; family Pteropodidae; genus Eidolon; species Eidolon dupreanum. The sequence goes on along the minus strand of CM053511.1, from coordinate 46,242 downwards.
ACACGCAGGGAGCAGAATGGTATGCGTTAGCGGGCACGAGGGAGGAAGGAGGCGATTGTTTAGCTAGAGGCTTCAGGGCACGCAGAGCGGGAAGGTGCTGGGAGGGGGTCGGGAACACCTACTTGCCCGGAGCGGGGCAGCTGGGTGGCCATGGGAGACAGAGGGGCGTTTGGTGTCCCCTTCAAACATGTCGGATCTCACATTTGGAAAGGCAGCTACTCCCCGATGCAGCTGGTGGAAGAGGCAGGCTTGTCTCTGAGCCCAAAGCCAGGACCAACAGGCGTCTCACTCAGACCAGCCGCCTGCACGTAGCCCTGCAGCGTCGCGTCCCTGTACAGCGCCCGCTGGCCGGGGGCCAGGAAACTCAGCACTGTTGTGAAGATTGCCGCTACGTCTTCGAACGTCTTGGGGAGGCCTCCGTGAGGGCGGGGCGCCCGCCACCCTCCTCCACACGACAATCCCGAGGCGGGAGAACAGCTGGCGGGCCAGACTTCGCGACCTCTGGGGCACAGCGGGCCCAGCCACCCCAGTGCGCCTGCGCAGAGGCCCGGCCGCGCGGGAGGACTACAGGTCCCGGCGTGCTCTACGCTCGTGGCCGCGGCGCCTGCCGGGGAGGTCAAGTGGCTTTGGCCCGGCCCCGGAAGATAAGGCAGCTCGCGGGTGCCGCCGCTTCTTTTTCGGCCGCGCTAGGCAGCAGGTAAGACGCGAGTTGGTCGCGGCGGTCCCGGTGCCATCCGCCGCCATCCGCCGCCCTGGCGTCCCGGAAGGACCCAGGCGGACTCCCGAGAGGACACCGAGGCGCACGGCCGGGGATGGGGGCGCGGAGGGGACCGAGGACTGGAGGGAGGAGCCTGGGGAAAGAGGGCCCTGAAGCTGGGTGGCGGGGGAGGCTGAGCCGCTCGGACGCTGACAGTGAGTTGCCCCTAGACTGCCGCCATGGGCCGCGTGATCCGTGGGCAGAGGAAGGGCGCCGGCTCGGTGTTCCGCGCGCATGTGAAGCACCGCAAGGGCGCCGCGCGTCTGCGCGCCGTGGACTTCGCGGAGCGGCACGGCTACATCAAGGGCATCGTGAAGGTACGGGGCATGGTCCGCGGCGGGCGTGGGTACCGGGCGGCCCCCCGGAGCCCCACGCTCACGCCGCCTCGGCCCGCAGGATATCATCCATGACCCAGGCCGCGGCGCGCCCCTCGCCAAGGTGGTCTTCCGGGATCCGTACCGATTTAAGAAGCGGACAGAGCTGTTCATCGCTGCTGAAGGCATCCACACTGGGCAGTTCGTGTACTGCGGCAAGAAAGGTAAACCTGGGATGGGAAGTCGGTGGAGTGGGGACTGGGTCACATGAGGAGACTCGCCCTAAGTAAGGGCAGGGGAGGCACCCAGGAAGAAACCTCACCTGGTGAGCCCTGCTGGGCCAAACGTACCCATCGGGGTGCCCAGAGAGCAGTAGGAGGAGGCTGGGTCTTGGGTGCTGTGCAGAGCGAGTGCATTTGCGTTGCCTCTGGCTAGCAGTTGTCAAGATACCACTCTGCTCCTCTGACTGCTGCGTGCTACTTCCCCTCGCAGCTCAGCTGAACATTGGCAATGTGCTCCCGGTGGGCACCATGCCCGAGGGTACCATCGTATGCTGTCTGGAGGAAAAGCCTGGCGACCGGGGCAAGCTGGCCCGAGCCTCTGGGAACTATGCCACCGTCATCTCCCACAACCCTGAGACCAAAAAGACTCGAGTGAAGCTGCCCTCGGGCTCCAAGAAGGTCATTTCTTCCGCCAACAGAGCTGTGGTCGGTGAGTGGCAGATAGCAGTTGAATGCTGTGGGCCGCTTGTGATTAGCCAGCAGGTAGACCAGAGCCCTGGAAGCTGAGTGCCAGCTCCAGTAAAGTGTAAGCTCTGTGAGCTTGGGCATTCGTATAGTCGCTGAGTTGTAACGCTTGTGAAGTGGACACGGTGCTATCACCTTCACTGCTGGTTGGGAGTTGAAGCAGATGGGGTTATTAAACAATGAGACTTGTCTGGACTTCTGTAATTCCTGCCTTTAATCCACCCCAACAGCCTTTTCAGAGATGTGCAATTTTCTTAAAATCACCGAGTAAATACATTGAAAAGGATTTGGACTCAGGCTTGTTCACTGTGCTGTTGGGCAATACTTTCAAGTCCCTGTGGCAAACCCAGCCCTTCTGGGGAGGCTCCTGAAAATACGTTCACAGAATAAGCAGAACTTGGCAGAAATGTGGCAGGTTGTTGGCTCAGTGGTCCTCTTGGGGTTCAGAAATTGAGTGACCTGCCCAGTGTCAGACTTGGCGGAGGGAGAGTGCTTCCCTGGAGAATCCTGGGTTGAAATAGACATCCAGGCGATGTGGGCAAAGACTTGGTTTGGCTGTTCCACGGAGCCTGGAGACACGTGGCTGTTGGTTCCCAGACTACATAGTGTTACTGGGGCTTTTGGGAACTCTGCGATGATATGTACAGAGAGAGGGAGGGTGGTGCAGAGGGTGGGGTGCTGATAAGGACCCAGCAGTGTTGGGGAGGGTGTGATGTACCTATCTGTCTGAAGGGCCCGATTCCCCAACAGGTGTGGTGGCTGGAGGTGGCCGCATTGACAAGCCCATCCTGAAGGCTGGCCGTGCCTACCACAAGTATAAGGCAAAGAGGAATTGCTGGCCACGTGTGCGGGGCGTGGCCATGAACGTAAGTAGTCCAGAAGTAGGCAGTGGCATATGCAAGGTGCAGGGACTTGAGGCTGGATGGGCATTCCTGGAATGTCCCCTCCCCTCTGGTGGGTGATCGGTGTGAGCCTCTGGGTGAAGGTTTGTAGGCATGGGCCAGCCGATCCCCTCCTCCCCCAAGCCCTCCTGAGGTGGCTGAGGCCACCCCACAGTAACACCACCTCCCTCTGCCTGCAGCCTGTGGAGCATCCATTCGGAGGTGGCAACCACCAGCACATAGGCAAACCTTCCACCATCCGCAGAGATGCCCCTGCTGGCCGCAAAGTGGGTCTCATCGCTGCCCGCCGGACTGGGCGTCTGCGGGGAACCAAGACTGTGCAGGAGAAAGAGAACTAGGGCTGGGGGCTCAATAAAAGTTCTCTTTCTGTCACTGAACTGTGCTTGCCCGGGGTTTCAATGGGAAGGGTCCTGTTGGGAGGACTACCATGGTGCTCCTGGTGTAGGGAGCAGGAAGGTGGAGTAAACATACCAGTGAGAGGAGGGGGTGCTAGGTCCCATCACGCCTTGGTTCCTGCAGCTCTGTGTTCATACCTTGTCCTGAACACTGGGCAGATCTAGGTAAGAGTGGATGTTTTGGGGTGAGTGGTGCTCCTAAAGCCACAGGTCAAGCAGGGAAGCCATCCCGTGGAAGGACCAGGTGTTTCTCAACAAAGGAGCTTCCTGTATGGCCATAGCCCATGGCATTTTGTCCCAAACTTGGTGACAGTTCTGTCCACCAGAACAAATGCTGCTGGTCAGGCGCCAATGTATCAGTGGAGGCCTATTTGGTACATTAGGCCCAGGATGTTCCCTCGTGAGCCGCAGCGAGCACTCATGGTGCAAGCTGGGAGTTTCCTGCATCAGAACTGGTCACAGAATTAGGTTGTGTGTGTCAGGATCCTTCCTACACAATGAGACCTTGCTGTGGCTGCCAGTTGGCTCCTTACTCTCAATCCATTCCTGTCTCTAGTGCTAAACTCGCCTCCAGTTTGCAGTCTCGCCTTGTGTGGCCCCACCTTCCCTTGGCTACCCACTACACCCAAGCAGTGACCCCAGCAGGGCATGGCCTCAGTAATGGTAGAGAAGTGTTTTCTTCTGAAACAAAGCATTCGTTCGGTTCCCTGGACTCTAACCTGGCACTGTTTTCATGGCTCCCCTCCAGGTAAATAGGTCTGGGGCCTTGGCCAAGAGCCTGACCATCTGGGAGGGTTTGCTGCAGAAGCAGTCAGTCACCCCTGGAGGCTCTGTCTACTTGAGGCTTTGACCAGTAAGCCTCTCAAATTTCCAGAAGAGGGTGTGGTTTCCTGCCCTCATCTGTAAAAGGATCCTTTGTTGGTCACAGTGCCTTCAACAGCTCACTAGGCAGAATCACTGAAAATTACTGTGCCTGTTAGTCGTCGGAACTGGTCACCAAAGCCTCACCTTTCCCTCAGTTCTGAAGCCTCAGGGTCACGGCTCCAGACCGCCACCTGGTGGCAGCGTTTCCGATCTGCCGCACCCCACTTAAAGTCTCCCGGCGCGCCGCGACCACCCATGCGCGGCCGCCAGAGCGCGCCTGCTCGCGAGTGCGAGGAGGAGGCGTGGCTTGCGTCACTTCCGGCTGGGTTTCGATTGGCCGCGCCGCTGGGGCAGGAGGGCCCTGGCGGGCGGTCGCCGCTCCGCGGCTGCGAGGTGAGTGCGCGCCGGGCGGGCGGGTCCTCGCGGGCGCTCGGCGCGAGTCGTGCCCTCGGCACCGCCGCGACGCTTGGGATCCCGGTTCGTTCGCGGCCCAGGGCACCTCCCACTCCGTCTCCCCGGCGGACGCCGTGCCCCTACCGGCTCCCCCCACCGCCGCCCAGTTTTCCCGCCGAGCCCTTGCCGCTCCGGGGCCGCGCCCCTTCCACGCTGGGCTCCAGCTCCGGGCAGTCGGCGTCGCACACGGCGGCTGCACGGCCACGCTGACCGGCCCCGTCGGCCCCCTGGGGTGCCGCCCCTCTGCCCGCGCTGTGTCGCCTCGGAGTTCCAAGGCCTTTCTCCCGGCAGCCAGATTTTGTTTCTCTTCTTAGAGGCCTTTATTCGAGTTCCGAAACCTTTTCGTTTGCTTCATGGTTTTGTGCTTTTAATATACATATACACACATATTTTTAACTCTTTTGAGGAACTTTAAAAATAAAATACAGAGAGTGCATTAGCAAACTCCTATGACGGGTTGCCGGTTCCCTGTGTGCCATATGTGTTAAGCCTTTTTTTTTTTTTTTTTAAAGTTAAAACTATTAAGGTGCAGTTACTGAGACCCAGGGACCCAGGCCCACTGGCTTTTTTAGGCACCCCAGTTGAGGTACAACTGACGATGTTGTACTTATGTAAGGTATACAGCCTAATGTTTTGATAGAGGTATATATTGTGAAACCACATTCCACCTAATTAACATGTCCATCACCTCGCAGAGGCACCATTTTCTGTGTCTTTTTCCTCTGTAGTGAGGACACTTCAGATCTCAACAAATTTTTAAGCGCATAATACAGTATTGCTGACCATAGTCACTGTGCTGTGTGTTAGATCTCCAACCCATAACTCCCAGAAGGGAAGGTTTGCTCTGACAGGCACCACTGCATTTTCTCTCACCTCCTGGTCTCCCCGACCCCCAACCTCTGCAACCACCATTCCACGCTGCTTCTATGATTTGGACCTTTTTAGATTCCACATATAAGTGAGATCATGTAGTGTTTGCCTTTATCTGTGTGGCTTATTTCACTTCGGATAATATTCCCCAGGTTCATTCATGTTGTTTCAAATGGCAGGATTTCCTTCTTTTTTATGACCGAGTAATGCATTGTGTAGACACGCCCCATCTTCTTTATCCCTTCACCAGCCAATGAACACTTAGGCTGTTTCCGTGTCTTAGGCATTGTGAATAAGCTGTAGTGCACAGGGGGGTGTGATATCTCTTTGAGCTCCAGGTTTCATGTCCTTGGATAGAAACCCAGAAGTGGGATTGCTGGGTCATATGGCAGCTCTCTTTTTAATTTTTTGAGGACCCTCCATACTGTTATCCTTAGTGGTTGCACCAGTTAACAATCCCACCAACTGCATGAAGGTTCCCTTTTGTCCACATCCTAGCCAACACTTCTTTTCTCTTGTCTCTTTGATGACATATTCTGACAGGTGTGGAGTGATATCTCACCATGTTTTTGACTTACATTGCCCTGAGGATTAGTGACATTGAGCATCTTTTCGTATGTCTCTTGGTTATTTATGTCTTTTTTGAAGAACTGTCTGTCTAGGTCCTTTATCCATTTTTAAATTGGTTTATTTGTTTTGTTTTTTTGCTATTGAGTCGTGTGAGTTCCTTCTATATTTCGGATCTTAACCCCTTATCGGATGTATGTTTTGCAGATGTTTCTCCTGTTCCTTAGGTACCTTTTCACTCTGTTGATTATTTGGCTGTCACCATGTTTTTCTACACCTCTACATACTCAGTCCATGGCCATGCTAGCCTGAACAAGCCCGATCCTATCTAATTTCAGAAGCTAAGCGGGGTCGGGCCTGGTTAGTACTTGGATGGGAGACCACCTAGGAAGACCAGGTGTAAGAAATTAAAAGATAAGGGATTGTAAGCTGACAAAGTCCTTGCAATCTGTGAGGTCAACCAAGGGTTGCCTCTCCTGAAAAAAATCTACATACATACCATACTGTTGAAACCCAACGTTTTTATGCAGCCTTACGGCTTTGTGCTCTGTCTGCATGACATTGATGTGGTTCCTTCCTTTCAACCATGTTGCCTTCCCTGTTCCTTGATAAGGGGTATTGAGATTGTTTCCATTTTTTTTCTCGCACACAGGCATGCGGAAACGTTCTGTGTCATCTTGTGTGAGTAGCAAGTTTCTATAGGGCACACGTCTAGAATTAGGGTTCCTGACTGGGGGTTTGCAGGTCTCAGGTCTACCAGATTGACTGTACTGGTTTACGGTTTACGCTCTATTTCCTCATGTTTTTGCTTTTAATATTGTGTAGCATTTTATATTTCTCCTAATCTATGAGGGAGAGAAGTCTTGTTTTAATTTACATTTCTCTATTTCTTAATGACATTGAAAATCTTTTCAGATGTTTATTGGACATTTTGATTTGTGTACCAGGTCACAGCCTGTGCTCATTTTTTTAATTGGTCTTTTTCTTGGTATTTAAAAATATATTCTGTATATTTATCTTTTGTTATGTATGTTCGCAAATGTCCTCTTTCACTTTGAAGGTTATCTTTTAATTTCATGGTATCTTTTACAGAAGTTTTTTGGATGGAGGAATGTTAGACAAGTTTTCCTTTATGGACTGTGCTTTTTGCATATTATTTTCTTAAAACAGCTGTAAACGTTTTCAAACACATTTAGGTCCTCAAGGCCCCTGAAAGGCGTTGTGCGCCACAGCAGGCAGGGGTCTACTTAGACCTGGGTTTGGAAAGAGCCGTGCGGGCACCACCGCGTGAGCAGTGCGCGGCTGCTACCACCGCAGGCCGTGGCTGGCGCATGCGCTCTGCGATATCCCTTCATCATCTCTCCTGTGCTCAGACCACAGCACATCTCGGTGTCCCGCAGGCATGCCTCTGCCTAACTCACTTCTGTTTTGGCGTTGCCTTGGTTAATCCTGGACCATTCCTCTTGTGGTATGTAGGGTCATTTTGGTCAGATTTCATGATATGTCCTGTTGTAATTTTGATTGCTCAGAATTAGTAAGTTCATTCGGAGAGAATAGACATTTTTATGATATCCCGTTTATGAACATTGTCTGTTTCTTTATAGCTCTGTTTAATGTCCTTCAATAAAGTTTTATCACTTTGTCCATAAAGTACTTACATATTTTTGGTTAGACTTCTTAGGTGCCATGTAGTCATATTTGTCCCTGTCATAAATGTGGTTTTGGCTGCTGATTGCAAGTATGTAGGAGCGGAACCACTTAGTATGTGTTGACCTCAGGTATGGCACTCTTAACCTCCTGCGCAGGGCTAACCTGACCTCAGGAAAGGCAGCTTTTGCCTGATGACAGTGGGCTTGCTGGCCACGCCCAATGGTCCACAGTGACCGCATGACGTATGCTGGGTGCTCTGGGCCATGTGGCAGCAGCTCCACCTCTGGAGGGGCTGGACGCAGGTCAGTCATGCACACCGTCAGCTGTGTTGATGTCACCAGGCCGGTGAACACTCTGGATGCCAAGGCTCGCGTGATCTTCCCTTGTTGGCACTACCCTGTGCACATCGTTACACGTCAGTGCCAGGAGTGAGGAACTGTCCGTGACTCTCAGGGAGAGGACGGCAGAAGCTGTGTGATGGCACCTGTCCTGGATTCTGCTTCTGCAGTCCCTTGGCCAGTGACTTAATGTGTCTGCTGCTTGTAATGCACAGTAACCATGTGTGTCACGGCTTTCGAGGTGAGGTCTGAGTGTTTGCAACGAATTACTGACTTTTAGGCTGATCTTGATGTCCTCTACTCTTGAGACTGATGTTAGAAGTGAGGGCAAGTCTTGGGGACCTGACACTACACCATCTCCCCTGCGTTTTTCAGCTCAGGAACTTTTACTCGTGAAACCAGGTGTTTCCCACTCTATCTGGCAGGCCACAGCAGCCCCCCAGTGCTGCTCCCGCTGCCATCCCCACCGTCTCCTCTGCTCCAGGGCAAGGTCAGCTCCTGGTGAAGCTCCTCCTGGGCCTTGACCACCAGGCCCCATGCACAGAGTGGCCTTGGGTGGCCTGGGCTCCCTTCCTCAGCTTCCCTCAGGGCTGCCTCCCACTGTCTGGCACCTGCCAGGCTGAGTCCTGCTGTGCAGTCACCTTCCCCTAGAGGTGGGCCCTGCTGTTGTGTCTCCACACCTGATGAGGTGGGCAGTGTCAGTGACATCACCAGCCAAGCATGAAAACCCCCCTTTCCCCATTGACTGAGAGCCCTGGATGATGCAGAAAATCCTTTCCTCCGAGACCAGGAGGGACCCGTGTCCTCTTTTGCCTGGAACTGGCTCACTTGGGCCTTTCTCAGGCTTTCCTGGTTGAACACTCCCTTGCTGGGAACTGCCACTGATTTGTAGATCCTTATGCCCAAGTATTGCGTTTCCTTTACTCACAAACTTTCCAAGTCATTGCTTTTTTATTGGAAGAGGTCAGATTATACAGTTACAGAGAAATAAATTTCAGGTGGACTAAAGTGTTTTCGAAATAGAACATTTCAAGAGAACTGTCAAGTTCTTGCCAGCAGTCAGGAGAAATACAGTTAAGAGAAAGATTTAAATACATAAAATGTAAAGACTTCAAAATAAAATTAGAAATTCCAAAGCGTGAATGCTGCTGACAAGCCAGACTCGGGAGATGATGGCTGAGGAAGCTGTTACGAGGGCGAGGGTCCTGAAAGGGAACCTTGGCCTCTGACGCTACTGCCCACGGCAGACGCGCATGCGCCCCAGCGGGTCCTGGCTGCCTCCTGCTCCTTGGGCAGGTGACAAAAATGCCTGACCCAGGAGGTGGGGCGCTCCCCACCAAGCTCCATGGACACTGAGCCTGATGTTCACCTATGGGCCGGTGGCGGCCAATAGCAAAAAAGGACAGTGACATTCTTGACACGTAACGCTACAATTTAATTGAACCCTTATTCTCATCCTGATGGGAACATGGCTTTCTTTCTTTCTCTGTCACTTCCACATGAGTAAGAACTGTGCCGAGAGGTGGTGGGCTGTGGGCGGCAGCCACCACATCACGCCAGCTGTGGACTCAGTTGGCGAGGGTTGGTGGCATCCCTTTGTGTGAATTTACGAGAACACACCAGTGACCAGCTTCTCGCCAGTGTCTGCAGAGGGGAAAACATCACAGTGTACTGCTGTGACCTAAGGATCAGCACCTCAGTGCTCAATCTTTCCTGAGAAGCTGATATGTTTGAGAAAAAAACAGAAATTACTAATAAGTCAGATTCATCACAGTACATGACAATGGATAATAGACTCTTGGAATTGGTAATACAAAAAATGAAACAAAACAAAACCTTTCGAAGTTAGGAATAGAAATATTTGGGAGAGAAAAGAGCTATTTGAATGAGAACTTTGTTTTAAAAATATGCATCAGAGGTCTTTTCGGTAATTTTTTTTTTGAAACACCACCTGGTACAGTGGCTAGCTGAAGTCTGGACCTGGGTGTGGTGCTCTTTTCCCCTCCCCAGACAGGGCCCGGAGGCCCAGACACCCTAGGACTTATTTCTGGGGTACAGGTTCCATGGGTCATGAGGGCAGGAAAAGACCCATTTTTTCAGTTGAATTTTTACTAAGAAGTCAGGCACTACTTCTGATCTTGAACAGAGCTAAAGCACTCCTCACTAATCTTCAGACTTCTTTTTTTCATACGAAACAGGTGGTTCCACAGTATTTGGGGCCTCCAGCTGAATTACATGACGCTACCTCACGACAATCTTTTTAGTAGCATTTTGTCCACACAGCACTTCAGTGTTTTACCGGAGTACTGAAAACAGCCTAGCATCCTACTTGTACGTGCAATCATTAGGAAAGGCACGGGATGTTCTAAGGAAAACCTTTGTTTGGAACGTAAGGAAGTTCTACCGTGACAGCAATCCGCATGCCTTAACTTCCTTCCTTTCCTCACTGCATGTGATCAACTGCACGATGTTAAAGAATGCCTTCTGGCCGTCCTCCCCCAAATCCCCCGCGGCCCTGTGAGGCCTCTCCAGCGGGACACTTCCGCCGGAGGAGCGGGCCCAGGCGTGCGCGTCCCCGGCGGCGGCCGCGGTCACAGTTTCCCGTGCACCTTCTGGTGCTGGATGAGGTGGCCGTGCTGGTTGAAGGCGCGGCCGCACTCGGCGCACTCGTAGGGCCGCTCGCCCGTGTGGATGCGCTGGTGCTGGATGAGCACCGAGTACTGGCTGAAGGCCTTGCCGCAGCGGCCGCACTCGTAGGGCCGCTCGCCCGTGTGCGTGCGCAGGTGCACGATCAGGGTGGCCTTCAGGCTGAAGGCCTTGCCGCACTGCGCGCAGCGGAAGGGCCGCTCGCCCGTGTGGATCCGCTCGTGCTGCACCAGCGAGCGGCGCGCGCTGAAGGCGTGCCCACACTCGCCGCACACGAACGGCTTCTCGCCCGTGTGCACGCGCTGGTGCTGGATGAGGTGCGAGTGCTGCACGAAGGCCTTGCCGCACGCGTAGCAGCCGTAGGGCTTCTCCTCGCTGTGGATGCGCTCGTGGTTCATGAGCGTGGAGCGGTGGCTGAAGGCCTTGCCGCACACGCCGCACTCGTACGGCTTCTCGCCCGTGTGCACATTGTGGTGCTGGATGAGCACCGAGCGGTCGCTGAAGGCGCGGCCGCACTGGCTGCAGGCGTACGGCTTCTCGCCCGTGTGCACGCGCTGGTGCTGCAGCAATGTCCTCTTCACGCTGAACGCGCGGCCGCACTGCGCGCACGCGTGCGGCTTCTCGCCCGTGTGCACGCGCTGGTGGCTCCGCAGCACCGTGCTGTGGTTGAAGGCCTTGCCGCACAGCGCGCACACGTACGGCCGCTCGCCCGTGTGGATGCGCTGGTGCTGGATGAGGTGCGACAGCTGAGTGAAGGCCTTGCGGCACTCCGGGCACGCGTGCGGCTTCTCGCCCGTGTGGATCTTGTGGTGCTGCGCCAGGTCGGAGCTCACGCGGAAGGCCTTGCCGCAGTCGGCGCACGCGTACGGCTTCTCGCCCGTGTGGATGCGCCGGTGCTTGCTGAGCACCGAGCTCTGGCTGAAGGCCTTGCCGCACTCGCCGCACACGTACGGCTTCTCGCCCGTGTGCGTGCGCTGGTGCTGCAGCAGATGCGAGCTGCGGCCGAAGGCCTTCCCGCACTCGACGCACTTGAATGGCCTGTCCCCACTGGGGGCAGCCGCGTGTCCCGCGACAGGCTCCTCGGGTTGCTGGTCCCGACCCCCGGGGTCGGCAACAGGGCTGGCCCGCGGGTCACGGCTGCCCAGGGTCACCGACAGGTCCTCAGAAATGAACGGCTTCGCACTCACATCTCTATCTCGGTTTCCTCCCTGGTCCTCACGTTCTGAAACAGATCCAGAGTAAGCACATGAACGCAAATGGTGACCCGCTCCAGACCACAGAGCGAGCGGCCTCGAAGGTGGCTGGGCTGGTGTGGTGGCCGGCAGCGCTGGCGCGCATGGCCACGGGAGCCGGAGGGGAAGGAAAACCAGCGGCGTCACACGAGACCTGTGCCGCATACAAGGTCACACACGGCAAACGGCGGCAGGGACGGCCCAGGTCCGCCTGAGCCCTGCCCTCGCTGGAGTCCTATGCACGGCTTCCGGAGGCCATCCGCAGCAGGAACGAAGGCGGGGCTGACGGCTGGGGGGCGCCCTGCTCCTCAGACAGCAACCCACGGGCGCGAAGCCTGCTGCGGGGCTGTGACCCGTTTCTGCAGAATGCCTGGGGGCAAGACGGGACACGGGGGCAGAGGTGGGTGTGACAGAGGAGGCCGTGGTGGACGTTTCTACGGTCAGGTTGGGGGCTCTGGGCTGATGCTGAGTGTGGGAGGGCAGTGGGCACTGAGGATGAGTTTAAATCTCAGATGCCGGGCCACTGAGATGACAAGATGCCACTCGAAGACCAAGACTTGCTGAAGGAACAAGCACGTTCTAAGGGCGGGCCATGCTCGGACCCACAGCGGGGGAGCAAGAAGCAGACCAACTCCGCAGGATGGCAAGCTGTGGCGAGGCCTGGCCGCCAGGCGCCTCACTTTTCCCCAGCACCTACTCAGCCTTGCACCTTGGGTGCCAGCCCCACTCACCACGCTGCCACCAGCTCACCTTTGCAGAAGCCTCTGCTGGCAAGCAGAAGGTCCAAAGGCCTGAGTGCTGTCTCTTGTCAAACAAGGACACAAGGGCCTCTGTGACAGGAGCTGGGCCAGAAGCCTTCGGAAGGTTCAGTTTTATAAACCCGGAGCAGACCCGGTGCTTGGCTGGCACTGGGCGCGCATGCGCGGACATCTCCTCCTTCCCTCTCCCTCCCCCCTCCAGCGGCAGCGGCATCACTTAGGACTGGTTTGTTTGGGGAAGACCCTGGCAGCCCAGGAGCCCACATTCCGCTGCCCAAGTGCAGAGAAACACAGGATGGCCCAGCATGCAAGCCCCTCCCTGCCTGAGCCCGGTGGAAAGTGTGTCTCTTTCCGGGGTCGTTAAGAAGGCCTTCCCGCACCAAGTAGCAATCAGTGACATTTCCCACTGTGTTTTGTCTGTAATAAGGGTATTTTCAAGTACCACCTGTCCACCTCTAAAGATTTTTGCATGTGGTACTACCATTATTGAGACATAAGCTTAACCTTTTAACTGATTCAGAACTTGGTTTGGTAAAACGGAAACTATGCAATGGGCCCCCTCCAACTCCAGCACAGACCCTTGAAGAATAACAGACTCAGAAGCCACGCATTACCCCCACAAAGCCGGGGGACCTTCTGAGAGGGACTTGACATGTGCCTGATTTGACCTGCAGTGTCTCTGGGAATAGCTACCTTGGAGGGAGGTAGGCAGCAGCAAACCCTCAGCACAGGGTCATCCAGGAAGAGGCAAAGGTGGGGCAGAGGGCTCCCCAGGCCAAAGCGACTCCCAACCCCACCCTGAGCTCCAGCTGCCCTCCTGGCCTCCCTGCCCCACAGCTCTCCAGGGCCCAGGTAGCTTTCCACCCGCTATTGGGTCTCCGTCTGGACGGTCCACCAGCACATTTAGGTCCCGAGCCCAACAGAACTTGCTCCTCTCTCCTCCTGCGGCTGGTGGGGTGGGGTTCACATCTCTCCTGACTTCTTCCCTTCTCTTCCTGCACCAGCGTCCAAGCCCTCGTTCCCGCAGCCAGACCACCACATGACAGCTTGCTGTTGGCCGCTGCGCGCTCTGCTCTCCCTAGCACCGCCTGCTCATCAGGCACTAGAGGGCACTGCTGCGCACAACCCTCTCATCTCCAGCCTCCGCGCTCTCTGCCAACTTCGCGATCTCCCCAGCATCTAATTTGAAGGGCACTTGTCCAAGACTGTTATCAGGTAAGACCACAGCCAGCACCAGGGAGCCCAGGTCCTGTTTGGTGGTGGCTCTGTGTTTTCCTGCCCACTGTGGCTGCAGCTAGCAAGCAAGTTAACGTTGTGTGCAGGACGGCCACAACATAATGCTGTGTCTGTTTTTAGTCACTGGAAAACTGAATTCCTCTGAAGATACCTGACAGTTAAGAGGTGGGCTATCTGCCACACCTGGTGCCCCGTGCACACGGTCCCCGGGAACAAGGCGGATAGCGCTATGCCCGCTCAGCCAGAGGCAGGGCTGCGCCAGTTCCATGCACCCTGAGGGGGTCACATCCTGCAGGACAGGCTGACCGAGGTCCTCCTGAGACCAAGAGGTCACCTTCCTCCCCTGGACCGCTCTGCCCATCACAACTGCAAAACAGTGCCGTCAGGGTGGCGCCCATCGTCTTCCCTGCTGTGACTTTCTCCAGGACGGCCTTGCACGTCTTTTGTTCGATTACTGTGTCCTTTCTGGCTCTGATGCTGTTGTAAATGTTATCTTTTTAAAAATCACCTTAGAAAACATTTTTTTCCTTTTCTGTTTTTTGTATCTATGAGACGGTGGGTGTTAAGTTACCGTGGTCATCCTTTTACACGACATGAAAGTCAAATCACTATGCTGCACACCTTAAACTTGTACGGTGCTGTATGTACATTAGTTATATCTCAGTAAAATAGGGAGGATCACACTTCTGTTGCTGACGAATAGAAATAAAACTCACTTTATATCCAGCCAAGCTGGTGAATTCTAATCAATCTTCTTCAAGCAGACAATCATATGAACTGCACACAATACTGATTCTTACAACTTTAGTTTAGTTTCTGTTTATCTTGCCTTATGTAGTGTATGGGACACCCCAGGACAATGGCCTACGGATGTGGGGATGTCGGGCTCCCTGTTCTTCATCTCACACAGTATGCTTTCGGCCCTTGCCATGAGTGTCAGGATAACTTCCCTTCATACCTAGGATGCTGTGTTCTTTTGTAAATCAACCAGAGAACCCTCCAAATCTGAACGGCCCACATGGACAGCGACCTGGCAAAAGCAGAATCGCCACAGGGTGCTCTCACCACTCACCTCTCCACTCGCTTCCTGCACAGGGCCTCTGTCCGGCTCAGCCGTGCCTGACCACCGGCTGCTTTGCTAGGAGAGGCCCAAGTGGAAACCACTCCCGCTGTCCCCGCCAGCACCCACAGCCACTGAGACCTGCTAGCCCCCAGTGGAGGAAGGCCGGCTGCTCTCACTCACCTGAATGGCCACCACCCAGGCCTTTGCTCTCCTTAATTCCCTGCCCATCCAGCACCCACGGCTCTTCTCCTCGCTCCAGCTGGGAGATCACGTTGGGCTTCGTCCCTGGAAGTCCTGCTCATGGGGAGAGAAGTGCTTCTGTCTAGAGCGTCCCCACCCCACCTGAGCAGCCCATGGGCAAGACACAGGACCAACCCCCTCTGGAACTGAGCACCTGGACACCCCACGGCCCCGCCCCCGGCCGAGCCCACAGACACAGACTGGCTGCTGTGGGGCCGCACCCAGCGAAACCACGTTCCCGTAGGTCTCCATCATCACGTGTCGGTAGAGGCCCCGCTGGGCAGGGCACAGGTGGTCCCACTCCTCCTGGGAGAGGAGCACAGCCACGTCCTCGAAGGTCACCTTGGCCTAGAACGACAGGGATGGCTGCAGGTCAGATGGCGTCTCCACATCCGAGACTGAGTGGGTGCAAGGAACATGGGGTGGGAATGTGCCCTGGGATGGGGGGGGGAGCCCCGTGACACACGGGGGGTGGCAAAGGGAGAGCTGCATGGGGTGACAGGAAGGGGCTACAGAGGTCAGGGAAGGCACTGACACTTAAGCAGGCTGCCAGCAGGAGCCTGGGAACGGAAGGACCAAGAGGAAATGCAGCTGCACAGGCCTCAGGGCAGCTCACCTGGGGTCCCGCCGGTGGCGGCAGGAGCCTGGCTGCTGCCATCGTCCCGTCCCCTGGGGTCTCTGAGGAAGCTGGAAATCGGAGAAGCCTGTGATGCGGAGTAAGCAGAGGGCGCACATGAGGACCCAGCCCCACCCCTGCAGACCCCGACTTCCGGGGAGCCCCGCCCTCGTGGACTCTGACCCCAGAGTTCAGGAGCCACATAAACGCGCAGTTCCTGAGCTCTTTGTCTGTGGGCAAAGAAGTCACACCTGAGAGGCCTGGGGACGCCTGTGCAGCCTCAGGTTTCCAGGCCGTCTGCCCAGCTCGCCGGGTCTGGCCACGGTCTGCGCACAGGGCCCATGGGAGCATCCACACAGGTGCCAGGCTGCCCTAGAGACCACCCGCAACGCAGAGGGCTAGGGATGGGCAGTTCTGCTTGAGGCCCACACTCCTGTGGGGACCCCGCCCCAGGCCCTGCACACCTGGCTGACCATGCCCCTGCCCCTCCCATGGGCACACTGACACTGGCTGGTTGAGCCCCAGTGGCCCTGGGGCTCCCATGCATGGGGCTCCCAGCACTATGCATGGGGGGCTGGGCTCTGGGGACACATCAGAACAACTTAAGCTGAGGTGTCTGTCACACCAAATTGCTGGATAAAAAGGGGCACCAAGAGCCGTCCTGATGAGGGGATGGGGTTCACATGTCGGATGCCAAGTGGGATCCTGCCACGGGACACAGAAGCCCAGCAGGCAGACAGGTCATTTAGGGAAAACGGTCCAAAACCACGATCAACTGTGTCGTGCGCAGTGGGCCACCTAGAGGGAGGCCGGGTGGCAGGAAGCCAGGGAGCATCATAAGTGTTCTCGCCGTAAAAGGGCGCATGTGTGCGCCCGGTCGTCCAGCCAGACGCACGCTGAGCTCACCGTGGCCCACCAGGGGCAGGACGGGAGTCGGGCGGAGAGGCTGGCCCTCGCCGCCTCTCCCCTCCGTGCGCCAGCAACGCCCAAATGTGCACATGTGTCCGCGACGCAGCCCTCACTGGAACCTGACGGGGTCTCCCCGTGGGGCGAACAGAACCACCTTAGAATTCGTGTGGACAGTGGTGCTGGAGGACAGGCAAGCCAGAGCTTGACAGAATGGGGGTGGCCCCACCTCACCGGGTCTCAGTACCAATGGCGGCGAAGCTATTGTCACCATGTGCTCCACCTGCTGCCCCACCTGTCACTTTCCTGGGTCTCCCAGACCTGCCATCTCCCATGGTCAGTCATTCTCCCATAGCCTTGTTCAGCTGTCTCCACAGAACCTGGTCTCCTGGCAGCCGGGTCCCGCGCCCGCCCACACAGGGACACAGAGACTGACCTCGGCTCCAACCCCTCCCTGTGCCTCCCCCTGGCGGATGCTCGGCCTCACTCCCCTCTCACTGAGGCCCTTCCTGACCTGGCAGAGCAGCCAGTGGCCCAAGGATCATGAATGGCCTTAAAAGAGCAATAAGGCCGCGCTCTACACCCTGTAGGACAGCGGCAAGTAGCAGGAGGACACCGACCGCTGGCAGGGAGGGGGAAGCCGACCTCTCATACCCCACTCTCTCAGGACGCCGCCGGGCAAATCAGAGGCACCCGTGGACAGGGGGTGCCCTCCTGGAAGGTTCAGGCTCAACGATGGTGCCGCCACCAATGTCACCACTGTCCTCCCACACACAGGTCACGCACCCACCGAGAGAAAGGTGCAGGCTGTGCCACGCAAGACAAGTAAGCAAAAGCACAGATGCAGGGAGCACATCAAAGATACTCCCAGTTTCTGAACAACGACTCCACGGCCACCAAAGGTATTCGCTTTGTCTCAACTTGTAAAACAGGGAGAAGACACATGTCCTCCAAGGGCCTCAGGAGGATGGCATGATTAGTGAGAGCGCTCAAACAGCCTGGTGCAGGCAGGCGCTGCTGGACTAGGTGGTTTTGTCTTATTCGATTAGATGAACCCCAAAACCAGGTTGTCGACACACGCGCGGCATGGAGGGAGGGGGCGGAGAGGGAGCAGGGAAAGAGCCTCTAATGGGTGAGTCCTAGAAAGCATTCAAAACAAGAGGTTTCCACCTAGGGGCCACGTGAGAAAAGCATATCACAAAGTACACTGCTGGCCGCACTCTGAATGACTGTGTCCTCCAAATTCATATGGTGAAACCCTAACGCCCAGTCTGATGGTGTCAGGAAGTGGGACCGTTGGGGGGATGGGCTGCTGCCCTTATGAAAGACCCCAGAGAGCTCCCTGCTCCTTCTGCCACATGGGGACCCAGGGAGAAGTCTGCAGCCGGGAGGGCCCACACTGGACTGCGCCAGCACCGCAGCCTTGCAGCCTCCAGAACTGGGAGCAGTAAAGGCCTGTTTTGTGGTCACCCAGTCCGTGGCACTGCGTTACAGCAGCCCAAACAGACCAAGACACCTGCATGTCAATAACAAAAAATGAACGAAACAAATATAAAAAGTGGTAATGACTAGTTTTAAGTTTTTCTTACTTGTACTTTGGTAGATAAGATCTGGATCTCCTGCAATAAGTCTTTTACCGGATGCAGAAACACGCAACGCACTGCGGGCCGCACACAGAGCCGCCGGACACGCGTGCGGCAGGAAAGCACAGAGCCATCTGCGCACCGAGACTGGCTTTGAAGAGCCACCTACTCACTGCCCCGTGACTCCGATGCCCAACCCAGGCCGTGTTCCCAGGGGAAATACGGCGTTTCGACAGGAGAGAACAGGTAGGCGCGACAAGTCCTGTCCAGATGTCCCCCAGAGCAGGAATCACCACACGAGTGTCAGGAAGGCCTTCGAGGAGCCATTACACCCTGGCACTGGGACAAGCACCAACAGCACCTCCCCAACCCCCGGGCGCCCACATCAGCCACCCATCCACCTGTCAATCACAGGCCTTCTTCAGATGCAGGCAGGAGTTTCATTTTGGGGAAATCTCCCCAGAGAATAACCCAAACACTTAGAGAAAACGGGAAGGAAGTACATTTCAATGAGACACTCTGCCAAGTGGGGTCTCAAAGGTGACTGAGTGTCTGGCCAGCAAGGAAAGGATCTAAAAAAGGGACTGCAGAGATCCAAAGCACTTAAGAGTTTAAGAATTTATTACTATGAACTTGTTCTGCAAGCTAAGCTTTAGGAACTTATCGTCACTCTTGTTGGAATTCAAGCATGTCTGTCCTTCCAAAGATTCCGCCCATGGTGACAGCTGTGACAGACACCCTCAGAGTCCCTGGTCTGGGTTGGGCGGATCTCCCTTCCTTCCAGTCTCGCCATCTGCACCCCGGGGTGTTCCTGCTGGAACACTCTGTCCTCTAAGGTGGAAGCATCTCCAGAAAGCACAACCCTGCAACCTTCTGGAGTAAGCGGCCACGAATACGCATCCAAACCGCCAGCTTTCCTATACCAGCCACGCCCAAACGACGACAAGAAACGAACTTGGAATAAACTTAGAAATGTGATGTCAATTCTGCCCGCTGTCTCCACAAATCCGCGGCCCAGAGGCAGTTGGGCCTGGATGAGGAGGAAGGCTCAAGAACAGAGAGCCAGGGCCAAGTCCATGATTCAAATCTCTGGGGAAAAGCTGAATGAGCAAATGGTGCTAGGACAATGGGTTAAATGCTCTGGGAAAAAATAAAATCAGACCTTTACATAAAGCTCAACAAATCTCCCAGAAAGTAGAGCAAAGGCAAAGTGATGAAAACTAGGACAAAAACTTAGATCATCTCACACCACATACCGAAAGTCTAATGAATCCATTAGACAAATTAATGAATGAGTTAAAATTTAAAGTTACATCATAAGATGAATTTGAATAAAAATACACACAATTTTTCATTAATTTAGGTAGGAAGGGCCTTTCTAAGCAAAATACCAAAAGCAGGAAGCCTGGGGGCAGAGACCCACAGGTCTGCCGCATGAAAATCAAAATCTTATGCAAATCAAAGCCACCACAAACGCCAGAAATGGGCCCAAAGACATGTATGAATTTAATACACGACAAAGGTGGTTTTCCAAGTCAATGGAAAGATGAATTATTCAATAAGTAGTCTTGGAAATAGTATGATTTAGAGGGGGAAAAAAGCTGGATTCCCTTCACTCCACACCAGAATAAATTCCAGATGGTCCAACATTTTATAAGTATCACAGAAAAACAAGAGTTTATTTTAAAAATAATCTTGGGAGTGGGAAAAGCCCTTTAAAACATAAGTAAATATCAGGCCATTAAAAACTTGAAGGTTTCTATCTCAAACCCCAAACCAGGACAAAACACCATAACCAGAGTCAAACAACCATTTGAGAATATTTTCAACACATACGGAACATAAGAAGTGGCAGATCAGAAAGGAAACACAAAGTCTAAAACACACGAAGAGTGTCGACCTCATCAAACGTCGGAGAAGGGTAATTAAAACACTGATCTGGCAACACGGGGAAATGACGCTAAGACTCCAGCCTCGACTTCACTCCACCGCCGAGTCGCCCCACAAGGGAACCGGGTGTCAAAGCCATGGAACGCACGCCCGAGAGGACGCGGCAGCGAAACCCCACAGGCGTCACCGGGAAGAGCGGCCGCGCCCCCGCACCGAGCTTCCGTTTTCGGTTAAAAACGGAAAGGCACTAAGACCCGGAAAGGACACAAAGCAAACCAGCCAGCGCCTCCTCCACGCACACGGGCAGTCTGTCGCGGAGCGTGACTTTCACTTTTCCTATTTTTCTGACAAGCTTGTATTTTACAAAAAATCACTGCATATTATTTTCTACTAAAATGTTGAAAAGCAAATAATAAACAAGGCAAATATTTGCAAACTGTTAGAAAAGGTTGGCTCGTTCATTAAAAATGAGCTCTTACGAAGTAATAGGGACAGACGGCATCGATGGCAAAATGGAGGGAGGGTGTGAAATTCGGCAAGAAGCACTTTTCCCCACGAGACCCCAAAGGCAGTGTCCTGCGAGGCGCAGGCGCTCGGGTGCCGCGGGTCCGCGTAGGCCCTCTCAACCCCCGGGTCTGTACTCGGGGCCCCCCGCACGAGTCCGACACCATTCCCGGGCAATCGCGCCTCGTTCTCCCCGCCGCGACCCCACCAGGGCGCGCCATGGGAAGGGGACGGGGAGGGGGTTCGGGCGCGGCGCGGACGGGGCACGGAGGCCCGGGGCGTGGCAAACGGTTGGAGTGGGCGCTCAGTGGTCCGGAAAGGGGAACGGGGCTGCGGCGCATCCCTGGGAGGGAACCGGCGCGAACGCAGGGGCCAGTGCGGAGAGGCACCGGATCCGTATGGAGGCTGCGCCGGCTCCCGCGTCCACTGGGGGACAGGGGCCGCGCCCGCCCGCGCACAACCGCAGCCCTCACTCACCGTCCCCGCCGCAGCCTCACGCGCGACGCCGCTGCCGCCCGCAGCGCACTCGGACAAAGGGGAAGCCCCGCCCCGTCTGCGCATCCACCAATCCCTGGGGGCCACGCCTCCTCGTGCCCCGCCCACCCCACCAGTCGTAGCGCGCGATACCTACCAGGCCCGCCGTCGGCACCGCCTCCCCGCCCTCCGCCTTCTCCTGACGGCCACCGAGAGCCGAGGCCTCCGCGTCGTCTAGAGAGGCCACACCGCGCCCTGGCCTCGCATTTCCGGCGGCCCTACAGAAGATTCCGGTGTCCCCCCCCATCCAGCCCCATCGCTACAGGCAGCCGCGCCCGTTCTGTCGCCGGGCACCTGGCCTGTGCGCTGGCGGGTCTGTCCTCTGTTTGTACTAGTTTACCTGCCTCCGTGTCGTAGCTTCTGATTGCTGCCCCGGCGGTTGGCAAGGGCTTGGCGGTGGTCGTCATGTTTGACAATGACGGCCTCGTCAACCTGCAGTGATGTTTACTGATTTGGGGATGTGTTAAACAGTGCGCCTTGGAGGGCCGTGGGCGGTACACCGGCGCAGAGTCTGTCCGTGGGGAACGGTTAGGGCGCCCGCTGACTCCCGAAGGACAGGCCAGTGACCTTCCATCTGGCCCGCGTGGCGTGGGACTCAGTCTCATGAAGGACGGGCTGGCCAGAGAGTCAGGGAGGGCGTGCGGACTGAGCCGGTGCCCTGACGGTGCTGGAGGGGTTCCGTGTGATCGGAGGCCGAAGCAGGAAATCAGTGGGGAGGATGTAGCAATAATTCCGTGGGTACCAGAGAGCAGGGGACGCAAGCTGGTATTCCCAGCTGTCTCCCCTTAACAGCCATGAAGGACAGGGGTTTCCTGCTTTGGAGAGTGAGGTCGGCTTCCCACAGGGAACTCTGTTTGCCATACACTCCCTAGTGTAGCAGGGTCCCCTCTGCCAAGGGACTGCGAAGCTCAGAGCAGAGGTCGCCTTCCCAGATGGTTTTGCCAATTGGCAGTCATAAACAAGGAGGCCATCAGTCTGCGGTGGTTCTAATGCCTTGGCACCTCCTTAAGCAAACCCTGACTAGCCTCCCAATGAGACAACTGCTTAAGCTATAGCCAGTCAATTTCCCCGCTTTGCCTCTGCATCTTCTCTACGAAAACCGCTTTTGGTTTGGCGCTGCCCAGTTCCAGTCCATGTTTGCTCAAGTAAATCTAAAAAAAATTTTTAATATTCTTCAGTTTACATTTAACAACCGAGAGTGAGCTGTCCTAGCGACCTTGGTCCCAAAAGGAAAATGATGCTTCTAGGACCTTCTCAGCATACCTTTCTTTGCTTCTCCACAACTTTTAGTTTGCAAATGTTCACACATCCATAAAGGTTCAAAGAACCATGCAATGAACACCAGCGACTCGTTCCCTCAGCCTCAACTAACATTTTCCTCAGCAGTTTTTTTTTTTTTTGTGCCTAGCTCTGCCACCTCTTCTGTCCCTCTGCTTCAACAAACACAGTATTTACTGAGTGCTTAGTCTCGTCTCCACACAGCATATGACCTTGTTAAAATGGAAGTCAGATCAAACCCTCTGTCATGTCCCCAATTCACCCCCGTCAGGACTACGACACCCTTCAAGGCACGACCACCCCCCTCCCCATTGCTCTCACCTCACTTGCTTCGCCTTTTGCTTTCTTCATGACCCTTGAAAAGTCTAAGCCGCGGACGCTCAGGGACTTTGTACTGGCTCTTCCCGACATCCCCGCCCTAGAGGTCATTGCTCAGTCTCAGTGAGCTTCAAGTTGTTCCTCAATGGACTTCTAAGTGAGGACTCTGACTGCTCCTCAGTTTAAAACTGAACCCCTCAAAACGCCCAGACCCCATTCCCTGCTTTGTTTGCTTCATAGCAACAACCATTAGATCACTTTCTCTGCCCCCTAGAATGTGACTCTTTGGGGGCAGGCATTTTTGTCTGGCTTGTTTCCTGCTGTATCCTCAGTGGCATATAGTAAGCATCCAGCAGCATTCGCTAAAAAAAGCAGTGATTGAATCCAGGATGGACAAGGAGAAATGGGAAGTCACAGCAGGGCTGAAAGTGAGGAAGCGTGATGGTCAACAGAGTGGAGGTCTCCACAGAAGACAAAGTTAGTTGGAAGATAACAGGGCATGTCGTCACGACATCTGCAGAGGTGGCAGTTTCTTGTTTAGGGTGCTACCTTGGGAATGGTGCCTGATGTGAAGGTGAAGGGGTGAAAAAATCTACTGATGCCTCTGTGGGTGAGTGGTGGCAGGCTAGTGCTGTTGGTGTCTGAGAGGACAGTAGGCAGCCCTTTGTAGCCCAAGCCCATGGGACTGACTTTTGCAAAGCCTCATCCACACTTTCTTCTCTCTATTCAAATCTCCCACAGCCTCTCTCCTCATTTGCAATCGTGGCCTTGCCTCCACTTCCTTGAACACAGAGTCCAATCCCTTGCCTGCCCACTGTAACTACAAACCTGACCACATCTGTGTACTTCCCTCTTTCCTCTCGGAACAATGTAGAAGGGCCCTTTCCATCCATTCGCCCTACGACATCCCAGGTTGAGACCTGCTAGCTGGCAACTAGGGGCCTCCCGGTGGCGGACGTGCTGCTTCTGGGCCAAGTTCCCCCTGCTCAGGGAGCACAGGCACAAGATAGCCAGTCCCCACCTTCTACAGGCATTTAGCAGTTGCCTCATAAATGTCTGGTAATGAACGGACCTGGGAAAACACCCAAGCCTGGGAGCATGTAGGGAGAACAGGAGGGGCAACAGGACAGCTGGCCTCTGGGGACAGCCAAGACCATGAAGCACACAAGTGGAGATTGGGAAACAGGTTCACGTGCAATCACGTAGCAGCCCTGAACAGGGATAAGTCACAGCGGAACTGAGGAGAAAGCATGGTGTCAGATTACAGATGGGCACAAAGGGAGCAGCGGGAGACTCGTGTCCACTTACAAAATGGATAAGACATGCCGAAGGACTGGTGGCAGTGAATACACACCACACGGGGGGAAGGCGACAGCAATAAGACCTGAAAAACTCTCAGCCTGATTTTATATAAGCAACATGGATTACTGCCACTATCAAGGAACTCACTCCTTATGACTAGTCATCAAGCAAGAGAGTTGCTCTGGTTATCTCAAACCAAACCTCAGTGTGCTTTTTTGGTTACGTCTGATCACTGCAATAAACTCTATTCACAAATATGCAGCATCTATCGTCTTTTTCTTCCTAACAAATATGGCAGACTGGTAAAACAAAACAAGAGAACAAGAAATCACATGATGTGAGAGCAATGGCAGCAGGAGGAATGGGAAAGAACCTGTGAAGGACACCTCAAGGAAGGACCCGAGGCTCGGTGGAAGGCAGGTCGTGGGGTGGAAGGGTGTGCACCTGGCTTCGAGCCAGGGAGATGGCCAGAAGGTTGAGAGGAGCTACACTCAGTCTCACGGTCTAGTGTGGGTCAGCTGGTGCTTGACCAGCTTTGACCGCTGGCTGAAGGCCTTCCCACAAGCGGTGCAGTCATAGGGCTTCTCTCCAGTGTGCGTCCTCTGGTGCTGGATGAGGACTGAGCGCTGGCTGAAGGCTTTCCCACACTCACTGCACTTATAGGGTCTCTCACCTGTGTGGATAATCTGATGTTGAATAAGGTGTGAGCTCTGGCTGAAGCCCTTGCCACACTCCACACACGTGTATGGCTTCTCTCCAGTGTGAACTTTCTGATGGTGGATGAGGTTTGAGCTTCGGTTGAAGGCTTTCCCACACTGGTTACACTCATGGGGTTTCAACCCGTTATGGATTCTCTGGTGCTGAATGAGAGTGGAGCTCTGGCTGAAAGTTTTCCCACATTCAGTACATTCATAGGGCTTCTCTCCAGTGTGAACTCGCTGGTGAAGGATGAGGTTGGAGCTGCGGCCAAATGTCTTCCCACACTCACGACACTCGTAGGGCTTGTCACCCGTGTGTACTCCCTGGTGCTGAATGAGAGCCGAGCTGTGGCTGAAGGCCTTCCCGCAGACACTGCACTCATAGGGCTTCTCTCCTGTGTGGATGATCTGGTGCTTCCTGAGCACAGAGCTGTAACTAAAGGCTTTCCCACACACGTTACACACATGGGGCTTCTCTCCAGTGTGAATCCTTCGATGCTGAATGAGGCTTGAGCTCTGGCTGAAGGCCTTCCCACAGTCGTCGCATTTATAGGGTCTCTCTCCTGTGTGAACCCTGTGATGCTTAATAAGGTTGGAGACCCGGCTGAATGGTTTACCACACTCATCGCACTCATAAGGCCTCTCTCCAGTGTGAACCCTCTGATGCTTCCGCAGGTGTGAGCTCTGGCTGAAGGCTTTCGCACACTCACTACACTCAAAAGGCTTCTCGCCTGTGTGGATCCTGTGGTGTTTGATGAGGTTTGAGCTCCGCCGAAAGGCCTTCCCACAATCACTGCACACATATGGCTTCTCCCCCGAATGAATCCTCTGATGCTGCATGAGGTTTGAGCTCCGCCGGAAGGCCTTTCCACAGTCACTGCACTCATAGGGCTTGTCGATCATGTGTGACCTCTGGTGCTTCTTAAGGCCGGCGTTCTGGCGGAAAGCCTTCCCGCATTCCTCGCATATGCAGGGCTTCCCTACGCTGTGCGCACCCCGATGCCTAACGAGGTCCGAGTGCACACGGAAGGCCTCCACACAGTCACTGCACTGGCGGGGCTCCTCGCTCACATGAGCCGTCCGCTGACTGTCAGGGACTGAGTTCTGGCAGAAGGCCTTTCCGCATCCCTCACATACGAAGAACGTCTGTCTACTGTGGAGGGTCTGATGTTGAGTGAGGTCAGGGTTTCCTCTGAAGGTTTTCCCACACTCGCTACATATGAAGGGGCTTTCAGCTGTGTGAAGCCCCTCATGGCTACTTAGGTCCACGCTGTGCTGAGAACTCTGGCCACACAGGTCTGAATGTGGCCTCTCTTCCGCAGGGGATCCCTGATGTGTCACTGAGTTTGGGCTCAGACTGAACCTCCTCTCAAGGTCGTCCCAGTCCAGCCCGCCCTCTCCTAAGGGGCTCTTAAGGAGCACGACCTCTGGAGTGAAGTCCTCCCGGCAGAGGGACGGCATCCATCTTGAGTCGCCAGGAAGTCCCCAGTCTCTTTCTACCACGTCGCCACAGGGCTCTCTGAGCTCAGGCTCCTGGGAAACATCACTGGTGTAGTTCTCTGGTATTTCTGCCTGTGACTCCAAATCGTCAGAAACAACTTCCTTCTGCAGAAACTCCTCGCCCTCAATCCTGGTGTCCCCATCTGAAATGACAAACAACGTCACAAGGAAGGAAACAGGAAAATACACAGATAACAAGTATTGGAGTGCGGGACCCACTGCAGGTGATAGTCTCAGATCTCTTGAGGGGACCAGGCTGCATGGCAACTGAAGACGAGCCCACAGTCTGCACCCTAGCACCCACATCTTGTGTCATCTGCAGTCTCCTGGTGCCCCTGGACTGCACTTTGCCTCAGCAAGTCATCAAGTCTCATCAGCTGTGCTATTTTGTGTCCCAAACCCAGGCATTCAACCCTCTCATTTGTACAAGGAAAACGTCACATGCCTCGTGTTACACCGGTAAGCACTGTACCTGTTTTTATTTCCCACAATACATGGAACGTGCCTGCGCCCAGCTGTTGTTCACTCAGTGCTAATCAGTGGCATTTGGGCTTTGTCTTAGGATAAGCAAAGCTGGTTCTGATTGCGTTGTGGGTTGAGAATTGTGGTAGAGACAGGATGCAACATCAGATTCTCTTCCATTCAACCCAGGAGACTTCAGAGATCATGGCCTGTCCCGCCAAAGCTGCCTTTGCCCCTAAAACCTGCAGTTCTGATTGATGTTAGCAGAAATGACCTCTTACCACAGTACAGTGTTTAAGCTGCAGCATCAGTCTTTCTGAAGGCTCCTTGTCACACTAGAAGAACAAGGAAACCCTCGTTGCCCTGGATTTTTCTCTTGAAGATCCTAAGTCTCTCTCATTTCAATTGTGACATCCAGGCCATACTGCTGCTTTCTTCTCCTGCCTGGATGATGAGTCATGTCCCCATTTTCACTTCTGATTTTTGTCAATTTAAAGGTTTGTCAGTTTTGTTGATCTTTTCAAAAAGAAAACAATGTCAGATTTTGTTGATTCTCTTTTTTTATTCCCACTCTCGATTTCACTTATGTCTACTCTAATGTTTTTTATTTTCTTCCTTCTGCTAGTTTTGGGTTTAGTTTCCTCTTCTTTTTGTAGTTCCTTAATGTATAAATTTAGATTACCGATGTAAGATCTTTTTAAAATTTCTGCTTTTGCACTGCCCTTCTTACATGCTGTAAGTTTTGGAATTTGTTGGATTTGCTTTTATTTGTAGGTATTTTCTAATTTCCCACGTGACTTCTTCGTTTACCCACTGGTGAAGAGTGTGTTGTTTTATTTCTACATATTTGTGAATTTTCCCACTGTCATTAGTTGGAGGTGATACTTTATATGATTTCAACCTTTTTAAATGTATTGAGACTTGTTTTGTGGCCTAACACATGATCTATGTTGAAGAATGTTCCATGTGTGCTTGAAAAGAATGTGCATCTTTTACCTTTGAGTAACGTATATGTCTATTAAGTCTAGTTGGTTTATACTGTTCAAATTCGCTATATCATTATTGATCGTCTATCTAGATGTTCTGTCCATTTTTGTTAGTGAGGTACTGAAGTCTCCAACTATCATTACAAAACTATCTATTTCTTCCTTCAAATCTGTTTGCTTTTTATATTTTGAGTTCTTTCTGGATGCGTACATTTATAACTGCTGTACCTCCTTGATAAGCTGATCTTTTTTATCAATGTATGTCTTTCTTTTCTCTTGTAAGAGGTTTTACAGAGTTAATTTTGTTTGATAGTAGTATAGTTACCCCAGCTCTCTTCTGGTTACTATTTGCATGGAATACCTTTGATCTTCCTTCAGTATAAACCTTACTTGCGTCTTTGGACCTAAAGTAAGCCTCTTTTACACAGCATATATAGTTGGATCACGTTTAAAAAAAAATGTATCTTTTCTGTCAATATATGCTTTTTGACCAGAGAGCTTAAAGTATTTACTTACTGTTTTTGTCCCTCATTTCCTCTATTACTATATTTTTTGTGTTCAGTTTATTTTTTGTAGTGTACCCTCTAGATTTTCTTTTTTCTTCCTGTCGTGTATATTTTAACGATATTTTCTTAGTGGTATCATAGGGATTACAGTGAACATCCTAACATCCTAAAACAATCTAGTTTGTTTTTTCCTCTCCACAGCCCCTTTCTCCCTCCCCCCAAAGTTAACTGAAATATACTGACATATAACATCATGTAAGTTTGAGGTGTACGACGTGATGATCTGATGTATGTATATATTGCAAAATGATTACTGCCATAAGGCTAGTTAACATATCTATCACCTCACATGGCTGCCATGTTTTTAACGTGGTGAGAACTTTTAAGATCTACTCTCTTATCAATTTTCAATTGTACAATACAGTATCATAAACTCTAATCACCATGTTGAATATTAGATCTCAGAATAAAACTGTCAAGTTTGAACTGATACCAACTTAAATGCAACAGCATACAAAACCTTGCTCCTACACAGCTCTGCCCTCGCCTTTATGTCGTTGTTCACAAACACATCTTCATATGTTGTGTGTTCAATAACAGATTTTTGGTTATTTTTGTGCATGTCTTTTAAATCATGCAGGAAATAAAAAGTGGTGCTATAAACCAAATATACATTAGCTTTTGTACTTGCCTATATAGTTACCTTTAGCAGAGACCCTTTATTCCCTCATGTGGCTTTGAGCCCGTCCAGTGTCCTACCATCTTAACCTGCGGGACTCCCCTGAGCACTTCCTGTAGGGCCAGGTCTCCTGGCAGTGCACTTCCTCAGCCTTTCTCTGTCTGGGAATGCCTTAATCCCTCCTCCATTTTGAAGGATAATTCTGAGAGAATTACTGTTGACAGTTTTTTTCTCTCTCGGCACTTTCACTGTCTTCCGATTACTTTCTGAGTTCTGTGGGTTCTGATGAGAAACTGGCTGTTAGTCTCACTGAGGGTCCCTTATGTGAGACTGGTCGCTTCTCTTCTGTTATTTCCAAGTCTCCATCTTTTGACAATTTGTTGATTTCTGAATGAGTTTTGGTGTAAAGCTCATTGAATTTATCCACGTCGAAGTCAGATGAGCTTTTTAGAAGTGTCGCGTCATATCTTTCATGAAATTTGGGACATTTTGGCCATATGTCTTCAAATATTCTCGGTGCCCTTCTCTGTTCCCCGCCCTCTCAGACCCCATAGTTTGTGTCGGTTTGCCTGATGGTATCTCACAGATCTGCTGGGCTCTGTTCACTTTTCTTCAACCTTTTCTTTATCCTCATCAGACGGGATAATAATACAACTGTTCCATCTTCAAGTCTGCTGAGTCCTTCTACTGCCTGCTCAAATCTAGTGAACTTTTCATTTGTTATTGTATTTTTCAGCTCTAAAACCTTGATTCCGTTTTTATAATTACGTAAATATTTTATTTTTAGTTATATAAATTTAAAAGCTCTATTGATATTCTCATTTTGTTCATGCACTATTTTTCTGGTTTCCTTTAGTTGTTTCTTGTAGCTCTTTGAGCAAAATTAAGACAGTCAATTTACACTCTGTCAAGTATCTGTACTTTTCTAGGGATACTCTCTCTGGAACCGGGGACCAGCGCCCCACTCTGAAAACATCAGCTGCTCACTTCAAAACTGCTACTGACCCAGGGAGTGTTTGGGGCATGAGCAAGTAAAAACACCATAAAGCCTTCTGACCACTGTTAAGTTGCCTTTTCCTTGATTCAGTATTGGCTTGGTTGCTGTACATCTGTTTTCTAGATTTCTGACAAAGTCGGTCCATGTAGTTTCAGCCTTTTTTTTTTTTTTTTTAATGTTTATGTGAAAAAGAACCCTGGCTGTTTGGCTCTGCTCGCTCTACCACTTGCTTCAAAATGGCTTCTGAAACAGGCGCTTCCATTACCCTGTCTTCTTAACACCCCTTGGAGCAAGCATCCCAGTTTCCCTCGCCCAGCATACCCTCAGCCATCTAGTTAACATCTGTCACTGCCTGGGACAGTCAGCAGTGCTGTCTTTCAGAGCCACTTCTTGGGACCTTGTCAAGTCTCGGTCTTCTATCCACCTCCCTGCTCTGACACACATGCCTCACACCACCTGTGCCCTCAGCCCAACCTCCCATGGCCACACAGGCCCCGACAAGGGTACTCTGCCCAGATGCCTTGAGAGTAATAATATGTCCCATGTGGTTAAGAGTGTCCTCTGTACAACAGCCACCATCGGATCCAGTAAGGAAAGCTAACACTGAGTAATCATCCTGATCACTGCTGTGAGGTCCACACAGGAGGCAAGCCAGTGAGGGTTCTTCAGGAAGGGCTCTCTGGCAGGGCTCTCAAGGGGATGGGAGGAGCTGGGCAGCGTGAATGCAGGAGGAGGGAGCGGGGCCAAAGCCCAGGTTAGGGTGGTGGCTGTTCTGGGCAGGGTCAGCTGGCAACCATCACACTGTACCTCTCTGTTTGTCAAGTGGGAAAACCGGAGTGTCCCACTCTGGGAACCATGGCAGCCAGGGGCCAGGCCAACGTCCTCTCTGATCTCCAGCCTTGGCCCCTCAAGTCCGGGAGGCATCCTGCCCTTAATAATGACACAGATAACACCTGGAGTCAAACTCGAGGTGACATGGGGATAGTGCCCCCCAAAATGAGGCACCAGTGGGAAATTTGCTCCTAGTACCTGGCTGCTGATGGTGAGGGGGGGTGGTTCCCAGCTCAGTGTCGCTGCAGCAGAGGGGACCACAGAGTGCAGATCCACGGTGGGTCATGGTGGGAGCATCACTCACACATGCACGGGTCCAAGGGCATGGTCCAGGAACGGAGGGCTCCATTTATGCCTCGTGGGCGAGCTCTAAGGCTGCGCATGCCTAGGACCTGGAGACCAGAAAGAACACCGGTGAGTGTGCAGAAGGGCTAGTCCCAGGGACACAACCTCCCAGCAGGTTGGGGTCCCTTCCTCCTCCCCTGCAGCCTGAGACCTAAGGAAAACCTGGTGCTGAGTCTCAGAGACTGATGCGATATTCCCTGATCCTGGGCCCAAGGGGAGGGTCAGCCACTCATGGGGGTTCAGACTTGCAAGCCAGAGCCATGAGTGGGGGGCAAGACAAGTGCAGGCCTACCGTGACAAGAGAAGAGCAGTCGCCACAGAGCCCCCACTTGGGCAAACCCCTCATTTCTGACACGATGCCCTGAGGGTGAACCACTGGCCCCACTCACAGGGAGAGGGGCAGCTCGAGGCTGGGTAGCCAGGGGCAGCCTGAGCTGCAGATAGGTGCATGGTCACCACAGTGCCACCCCGGCCCTTCTGGCAGCAGCCACAGCAGACACCCTTGTCTCTACCCTCCTGGGCTGTCTTCTCACTGCACCAGCAGCTGCCCAGGCTCCTCCTCTCCCTCTTTATGTTGGTGCTCCAGGGTTCGCTTCTGCAGAACACCAACTTCCTTGATTAATCGGTCCACTTCTGATTTATTGACAACCAAAAGACTGTGAAGACTCTCAAAGCCGTGCTCATCTCTAGCCCTAACTGTTCCCTCTGGGCAGGGAGACGGAACATTCCCTGGATATATGATGGGTCTCCAACATCACTAAGTTACTGATTCCCTCCATCCTTCCCACTGCCTCATCTCTGTGCAAATGCAGTACACCTTGCCCAGCGGTCCACCTGGGAGTGGGGCGATACCCCCTAGCCCTTCATTCCCACTGCACTATCAACAGGTGTACCAACCTCTCTGTCTTTCAGGGGTGGAAAAGACAAGGTAGGAAACATTAGTAGAAGTCCATTTTGCAGACTGCTTGCCAATCTATGTCCCTCCCAGACATATCTTTTCAGAGTTTCCCGAACACCTCCCATATGCCTGGGTCTGTCCTGAGAACGCTGTGAAGATACAGCAGTGACCGACCATCACCCTCGGTGGGGAGATAGTTCATATCAAATGCATCAATGAGATGGGCAAGTGCTCTGGGCACAGGCATCAGGGAAGGGGTGGAGCCCTGGGGTAGGCCAGTATTTAAACCAGGGGTGGGGTGGGATAGGGGGTGGTTAGCCCTCGCCTGGTTAGAAAGGTGGAAGAAGGCAGAGGTGTGGACAGAGCTCAGAGGCAATCACTGGGAGACAGAATATGAGGCCTTGGGTGCCTGAGGAAGGTGAGGCACTGTACACATTCCTACATTAGGAAAAAGACAGAACACAGGAAACATCACAGGAAGGGTATCCTGGCACAGGTGGTCAGCAGGATGGCACAGGTGAGACTCATAACAGGGAGAGCACTGACCTAAGGTGCTAAACCATGTACAGCAGAGCGGATGCCCTTCCCATGGAGTGTGGGGAGCGGGGGTTCACTCTCCCTCTCCCAAGGGGAGACCCAATCATTGCAATATGTAGTCAGTTCATTTTAAAATTCTCAAAATCATCATCACTGTCAGCGAACAGTGGCACAGTCGTATGTTTCAAAATTCAAAATGTAAAAAAGGGCTTATGCTGAAACATCTCCCAGCCAGCCACTCAGTTCCCCGTCCCAGTTTCTAACGTACCCCTTCAGATCATTCTAACACAAGCAAATATGCACATACACAGTATTTGTGGGATTCTTGCCCAGGACACACACCCATTTGATGGCAGACAGAATGACCTCCCCACCCATGTCCACCTCTTAACCGTTGGAACCTGTGGACATGCTGCGCTACACAGCAAAACAGACTGCAGAGGGAATTAAGGTTATGGGCCTGGATTACCCTATTAGACCCAAAATAATGACACCAGCGCTTGCTAACTCAGAGACGCATGGGTCACGTGCAAGGATTGGAGCCTCCAGGAGCTAAGGACAGTCAGCAAGAACACTTGCACTTCAGTGCAAAGACCTCAAGAAACTGGATTCTGCCAACAAGCTCGGAAGCGAATTCTCTTGGCTAAGTGCTCAACCTGGAGCACATCACGGCAGGCGTCCACAGGATGTGCATGAGCCACCACCAATCGGCCCCATCCCCACGGGGGAGAACTCGCCCTCCCCCTCCCAGTCCCTTCTCCACGCGCAGGCCGAAGCCACCATCGATGGGGCCCCCAGTCATGGCATCCGGTGCTGAGCGACGACTGCACCTCTCACCCGGCCCCGACGTTCGCACCGGATTCCCGCGGCCCTTCCTGCTCCCCAAGCGCACCCTCCCCACGGCTCTGCGGCAGCTTTGACCCCGGTCGCGCCGCCAGGCTGCTGGGCTTGTCCAGGCCCCGGGGCTTGTCCAGGCTCCGCCACCGCCGTGCCCCCTCCGGAGAGCGCCACCCGCCCCTCCGGCCTCCGGCCCCGCCCAGGCCGAGCAGCCCCGCCCCTCCGGCCGCGGTTCCCACGACCGCCGCCCTTCCGAGTCCAGCCCGCCCCGGGCCGGCACCCACCACAGAGGGGTGGAAGTCACGCGGGGCCGCGTCGGCAACGAGCAGCCTTGACCCTCGCGAACGCCCCTCCGCCGGGCGTCGCTCCGGGAAGGGCGCAATGCCGCGGTGCCGAAGCGGTTCAGCCCGGGACGCAATCCGGAAGTCCCGCCCCGACTTCCGGGCCGCGAGCCCGCAGGCCCGCCCCGACAGGGCCCGGGTAGCCGCTCTAGGCGGTGGGAGGCCGAGGCGACTCGGTGGCTCCGCGCCCGACTCCCACACCGCGCTCGGAGCCCCTCTGGGATGACCGCTGTCACAGCCGGACCCTGCAACTAACGAGGTGGTAACTAAATATAAAAGGCCAAACGATTAGAAAGGGTGGGAGAATTAGATATGCCGCTGTTGTGGGACTTAGATACACATGCACCTAGAATCGGAACAGATTGTAGCTTGATAAAAACCGGAGGATCCACGTGGAACAACTGAATCCCCAATCAGCAAATGATGAGACGGTCAGAGGGAAAAACTCAGATTTCTTAGACAGGTAGTATACATTTCGTGGGACTTTTCATGGAACATTTACAAAAGTTGATGATACACTTAGACCCAAATACAAATATTTTTAAGGCATTCATTTTGCAGGCAGATTAAACTATCAAAATTAGAAATACATAAAAAGTTGATAAAAAAAACCTATGTATTGTAATTTATGAAACACTGTCTACATAACCTTGCAATCAAAAATGATGCTAACTGGAAAAATACAGACTACAAGGCAATGAAAACGAAACGCTTCATTCTCACACCTAAGAAACTGGGTATAAAGTGTAAAATAGATAATAGTCATTGAAATTTTTCAGAGAAGAAATACAAGTCAACAGGTACTTATATGTGGAACAACTTTTACAGCAGAAAGACCAGTTCCCCGTCCTTTTCTGACCCACATCTCTAGCTGTGGGTCAAGAGCAAGGAGTGGAGGACAAGGATATGGGTCCACCTTAGGACACTTGCTGCACTCATATATACTCCCTGTAATATATTTTCTGAAGAGGCTAAGGGAGTAGGCCAAGGAAAGATTGTTTTAGTGGAGACTAGTGTGTCTCAAGAGCTAGGAAGCAGCCATGATGATGGAGTAGAATGTTAGGAGTGGTTTCTGGAGGGGCAGAAAGTCCGGGAGACTTCCTGTGGCTCTCGCTGTGAAGCCCCGCACTTCATCATGTGGGCCTTTATTGCATGTCGGTATGGGAGACAGCGGAGAGATCTATGACTTGCTGACGTGGAAGGCTGGGTCCTCTACACCTCCCTCTCTAAATTTCTTCAAGGACCTGCTGTCTGGATTGGGGGCTGAATAGGTGCTAGTACTGCCAGGGAAGAAAAATGAGGGGCTGTGAACTGCTGGGGGCAGGGGAGGGGTCAGGGGAACCAGAGCAGAGCGAGGTCTGGGAACAGTTGCTCTTCTATGATTTGCAGTACTGAGCTGGCAGTAAGGTCGGGCAGAGAGCTGCCCATGTCAAGTCAGGCGCTTGGACTTTGTGCTGGAGGACAGGGGAGATTCTGAGGCAGGACAGTAACTTGGTCAGTTTTTTAGAAAGATCCCCCTGCCACAGGGTGGTTCAGAAAAGACAGGCAGAGTGAAACTAGGGGCAGAGATGAGCCTGAAGACTTGACTGCAGCTGGTGTGGGGTGGGGGTGTGGGTGGGGGCAGCTGGGGTCCACAACCCCTGCTCGCAGACCAGTGGTCCATGGCCTGTTAGGAACCAGGCTGCACAGCAGGAGATGAGCGGAGCAGCGGGTGAGCAGTGAGCGAAGCGTCCTCTGGATTTGCAGCCGCTCCCCAGCACTAGCATCCCGCCTCACCTCCACCTCAGGCCATCAGGCCTTAGGTTCTCATAGGAGCGCCGGTCCCTCATGCCAAAAAAGACTTAGAGGATAAACTGATGGGACTCGTGGCTGACTGGACACAGGGGCTGTGGAGTGGGGAGGCGTCTGAAGTGGGGCCCGCGCTCAGGAGCCCAAGCGGTTCCCGCCAAGTCAGAGGGTGGTTCACAGGCAAGGAAGCAAGAAAAAGCCCTATTTGGACCTGAAAACCCCAGTCTCCCAGAACTGAAATACAGCCTGTAGTGTATTCAAAAGTCTGTCTTAAAGTCTTTGATAAAATTCCTCCCCTCAAAAGACGCAGCAAGCCTGTGAAGCCCTGAGCTGGAGCCACCCAGCTGTGCTATGCTGGATGCGACTCTCAGAAACAGTGAGAGATAAGGGATGTTCGTCGCTTTCAGTTGTCTACGTTTTGTGGTGATCACACCACAGTAATTAACTGATCTATTGTCTGTGGAGCCCAAACCCTGCCGTCTGACACCTCCCAGTCCAGGCAGGAGACAGGAAACGACCCTTTCCAGTTCGTTCCCGCCACGCGCCCTGGTGCCCCTGAAGCCCCGAGGGGGCCCGGCCGCTCCCCGCTGCCCCGCGCGCCGCGCCTTTGCCCCGCGGCCGGTGGCCAGCGGCAGGGCGCCCCGGGCGGCTCCCCGAGGAGCCGGAGCCCTGCGCCGCCTCCCGCCCGCTGCCGGCCGCGCCCGCCGGCCTTTTTTTCTAAAGTCCCAGGTATTTTTACTGGACTCCGGGAACAGGCTCGGCTCGAGGGAGCCCGGCGTCCGCGCGGTGTCGCGCCTTCCGCGCCGTGCTGAGCGCGGCACCGCCGTCCGCGCGCTGGCGAGCGCCGGTCCCGGGGCCCGCGCTCGCGGCCTCGCACGAGTGTGTGCCCGCTCTTCCCGCCCCGCCGGAGGGGGAGTTTGCGGCCCGGTCCCTCGCTCCGGGGCTCGCCCTTTCATCCCGAGCGCTTCCCGCGGCGTCTCAGCGCCCGCGAGCAGCGGCGCCCGACGCCGCGGCGGAACCCTGCGCCGCAGCCGCGTTTCCGGGGGGCGGAAGAGGCGTCGCGCGCGGGGCCTTCCGCGGCTTCCGGCGGCGACCGCGGCGCATGGCGGTGAGCTGCGCCCAGGGGGCGCGCGGGCGGCGGGCCCTCGGGCCCTCCGCGCCCCCCGGTAACCCCGCTCCTGGTAACCCCTCTTCTCCAGGCCCTCGGATGTCCTGCTCGGGAGACGGCGGCGGCCCCGGGCCCAGGTACCGCTCGCGCGCCACGCAGCCCCGAGCTCCCGCGGCCGCTTCCCGGCGCCGCCGCCGGTCCACGGTAAGGCTTCGTCCCTCCGTCTCTGTTCAGGGCACCGCATGTGCAGCGACGCCGCCTCCAGGACGCATTCCGCAGGCGAGGAAGGCGACGCGGCCTCTAAGAAGCAAAAGAAGAAAACCCGGAGGAGGGCTTCTGCGTCGCACGGAGGCGGGAAGGCCCCAGAAAAGCCGGCCCCAGAGGAAGCCCCTCCAAGCGCGGAGGCCCAGGCAAGGGCGGGCCTCGGTCGGAAGGGTGGGGTTCCCGGGTGCGTTCTGGGTGCGAGGTCGCTAGCGGTGGTGGTCTCGGATTTGCAGTTAAGGCAGGAAGAGAGACGGGGTGGGGGTTTGGGGTCCTTGTGGGATAGGGTGGAGACCACTGGGTCCTGATACCCTCTCTCAGCCGCTGTCCCCAATCCATCACAGGCGGAGAAGCTGGCCCGGGAACTGGCCTGGTGCGTGGAGCAGCTGGAACTGGGCCTCAAGACGCAGACACCCAGCCCAAAACAGAGTGAGGGCCCTTCTGTAGAGTTGGGGGAGGTGAACGGTGACAATGCTATGGCCTGCAGGTGCTGCCAGGGGATGGGGTTGTTACTTTTGAGTAGGAGGTGAGGATAGAGGAGGTCTCTAGCCCTTCGTTTTTATTTGCAGAAGAGCAGGCTATTGGGGCAATCCGAATCCTTCGCAGCGAAAGAACCTCCCTGCCCCGGAAGAGGCAGCTGATGCGCTCCTTGTTTGGGGACTACAGGGCTCAGATGGAAGCGGAGTGCCGCCAGGCCCTGCGGGCTCTCAGGACTGGTGAGGAGCTGGGAACTGGTTGATTCAGGACTGCCTAGTTCAAGGGGTTAGGGAAGAAGAGCCCAGGGAGTGAAAGGAAGACTCTCAGACAACAGGGCTGGTGAGGGAAGGAGAATGGCTCGGGAAAGCCTGGGGGAGCAGGGAGAGAGAAAGCCTGGACCTCAGGAGGCCTGAGGCGGGGAGGTGGGGGTAGGAGTTGGTGAATATCTGAGATTCTGAGTGGGATGTGATGATAATCCGTACCTTATCATTTTGAGAACTAAATCAATTAGTTTACACAAAGGGGTTAGAGCTGTATGGGCACAGTTAGGGTTAGCTGTTATTACTCAGTTCTGACGATCTCTCCCCTCCACCACAGCGGCCCACTCAGCCCAAGTGCAGCCTGTAGGTGAGGCTGCCCGGAGGAAGAGCGGGAGGGTCTGCAGGCCTCGCCCAGCAGGGGGAGCCAAGGCCATGCTGGACACTCCCAATGAAGAGTTTAAGTTCAACTTCTTTTAGCCTCCACTGCATCCTGCAACAGTTCCTCTGCAGGTGGTATGGGAATTTGTCCTGATGCAGAGCCTTTCCAGGAATGCTTTGTCGGACAGACGTTGGGTTGTCTGTCCCAGGCTGGTCAGTGAACCTGGTGCTGTGACATTGGGCAGGTGTGAGACCAGCGCGCTGAGTACTGTCAGACCAGCACAAGACCCATTTGTAGGGTTCAGACGATCGCCCCTCCTGTCAGGAGAGAGGTCCGTTAGAAAGGCTTCTAGCAAGCTGAGCACTGGCTTGTGGGGAGAAAGTCTTACTCCATGTTCAGGGTTAGACTAAGCGGCTGAGGGTGAGTGGGGAGGCTGCATAGTTGCATTGGTGCTCACTTAGGGAAGGGCGTCCTGTCCAATGGGGTAGTGCTTTATGCCATTATGCCACATTGTCCTAATAAAACTATTTTTATAAAAACAAATGAGAGTGTGTGCCAACTGCCTCTGTTAGATGAAGTGCAAATGATGCAGGCCTCTGATGCTGATGGGTCCAGGCTCCCATCCCAGTACTTGGTCCTCTGTCTGTATTGCTTTCATCCCTGACCAAGTGTTGTCCTCTGCAGCCAGTGTGGCCCGTGCACGCCAGGCTTGGATCTCAGGAGCAGAGAGCTTCTTGGGTTAACAATCCTGGCCAAAGACCTGACAGCCTCTGGGGATGACCTCTCTAAATGCTGGCTGCTCCAAGCGATAGTCCCCGGACTTGGGCTGCATCGAATCGGGTTTTCCAGGTGGTTCATTCCCCCTCGGCGGCTTTGATGCCATCTTTGCTGGCGTCTCCTAAACTTGCATCCCAGACTAGATTGATATCTGGAGCCCACCTGCCTACTGAATGAACATTGCTACTTTGATGTTTCATAGGCATTTCAAATTTATCCAAAGCATTTGATTAGAGTCCAAATCTCCCTTTTTTTTTCTGGTTTTCAGTGAATGGCACTACTGCCCACCAGCTAATTAGACCAAAACCTGGGTGTTTTTTTGTTTATGTCAGATGGGTCATGTGCCAATGTAAGAAGGTTTGAAGGAGGTACATCTCACACAGCAGCATGAACACGCAATCATCACGCTTATGAATTACAAAAGGATCTGGGTTGTTCTTGATTGCTCTCTTTCTCCAACACGTACAGTCAATACTTCAGCTGGTATGTGAGCTCTGTCTTCAAACAAAATCTGAAATCCTTTGTGCTTTCTCTGTCTTTGCTGCTAGGCCTTCTAGTCCTGGCCCTAACTCTCACTCCAACTGCTGGTGGAGCCTCCAGGCATTAGTCTCCCTTTCCCCCACTCACCTGTGTGTTCACTGCGGCCAGAACGCTCCTCCACATACGTTGGGCCCTATTTTTCTTGCCCAGTGACGCGATCGTCCCTAGGATACAATGTGGAGGCTGGTGAGTGGGGCCTCACACATTTAGGCTTCTGGATGCCTCTCTGATGTTGCACCCTCCCTGTTTTCACCTTGCTGGTTCTTGTCTGCTCCCAAAGTAACCAACTTAATCCTGTCTCAGGGTCTTCCGTCCTGCTGCTGCCCTTGCCTGATTGCTGTCCCTCCACATCTTAGCATGGCTGGCTCCCGGGAGAGCGAACAGCTCTGAGAAAGTAACTATCCGGCCATTCATCAGTTTGAGGCAGGGGAAGGGGCACAAGAGGTCAGTACCGTGTAATGCTGCCAGGCCTCACAGGAAGTCCGCTCAGTCAGGACTTAGGTTGGGGCTTTGGGAAGCACAGCATAAGGAGACTGAGAAACAAGCATCGAAGGCCAGAGATGTGAGTGTGCTGCCCGCTTCTAGGTGGGCCACCGGCCCAGCTGCCCTCTCCCTTCCTAGACCACCTCTCTACTCAGGACATCCCTCCTTTGGACCGCACCTGGTGGCGTTGGT
This sequence comes from Eidolon dupreanum, assembly GCA_028627145.1. Taxonomy (NCBI): domain Eukaryota; kingdom Metazoa; phylum Chordata; class Mammalia; order Chiroptera; family Pteropodidae; genus Eidolon; species Eidolon dupreanum. Next base: position 6,398 of record CM053511.1, on the reverse strand, counting down.
GGTGGCGTTTCTTCCATGGCTTGTGTGTCAGGGGACCGCAGCCCAGTCACACCCCTTCTCCTGGCCTCAGTTTACCCATCTGTAAATGGGTGGGTGGAGGTGGTGGTGGGTGAGGTCAACCGGAAGCCCGGGATCATTTGCTCTGCCTCGGCGTTCCGGTCTGTGCAGCGCGGTGATGTGTGGGGTGGAGTCTCAGGCCAACGCCAGCTCCAAGGCTCTGCGGAAGGGGCGGGGCTGCGCGGGAGGGGCGTGGCCTTGCAGAAGCGGGGGTGACCACAGCACACCTGCCGTTCTTTCAGGAGGCGTTTGCCCTCTACAAGCCACCACCTGCACGTTTGACACAAATGCTTGTGTATGGTGTCCTGGTCCGGCCCCTGCAGGATGCTCATGTCCAGTTTTACCATGGGATCTCTTACCCCATCCCCCTGCTGGGCCCCACCCAAAGACCTTATGTCTTCCCTCCTTTCCTGGGGCTCTCCTTGACCCCTCCTCTACCCCCCACTCTTCCCCTGGTATCCTGCTGCACCCCCCACTGCAGGCCCTACTCTTCTCACGGCCCTGCACGCCTCGTAACCCTTCCCTCTTCGGCTCCCTTTACCGTTCACGCTCTCCCCGGCATCCTGTTCTTCGCTCTGGAGCCCTCTGCCTCCTCTCTTCAAGAAGCTCCTCCTTCTCCCTGCCCCCCGCCCCCAGACATGTTACCCTAGTCCCTATCCAGTCAGCTCTTACCTTCCTTATGTCTTCTAGGTCGGCTACATCTTAGATTTCTTTAATGGTAGCCTCGCAGTGGTGTCTAGAGGAGGAAGGGCTGGAATGGAGACCCCGCCGGCTACTCCGCCAGCCCTGGGCGAGGCGAAGCACAAGGCTCATGCTGCGTCTTCCTCCGGGAGCTGGGTGCTGCGGGTCTGTGAGTCCGGCCGAGGCTCAGGCTGCAGGGCAGTGTGTCCATGGTTCCAGCAGTGCCCTCGCCTAGGATGGCGAGCAGGACTCTGAACAGGCTCCTGGTGCCCTGGGTTGGTGGGAGCAGTCGGCGGGCTCCACCGCCCTCACCTCCCTGTGCTCTCTGTCCCCAGGTTCTGGGGTACCTGGGGCAGCCTGGAGTGTTGGAGGAGGGACCCTGTCTTCATAGCTCCATGAGTACTCTGTGAAGTTAGGGAAGGTACCAAGAGGTCACAGTGGATGCCATTTTATAAAATGTAATGTTCATCAGGCATTCCCAACCACCCCCCCCCATAGGCAGGTACTGGTCCGTGGCCTGTTAGGAACCCGGCCACACGGCGGGAGGTGAAGGGGGGGGGCAGGTGAGCAAAGCTTCCTCTATATTCGCAGCCGCTTACCAGCGCCAGCATCACGACCTCAGGTCATCAGGCATTAGATTCTCATAGGAGCACTGGTCCCTGGTGCTACAGATGTTGCATGATGTACATGTCGTTTTTTAGTTAAATAGATCATTAGTTCTACAAACAGTCATGAGTCCCTGCCCTGCTCCCTGCAGCCCATTCCGAGAACTGTATTTCTTCCAGCAAAGGGAAGCTGTTCCCCTTACTTGAGTCCCACTGTCTCCTGAAAAATGGAGGTGCATACCCCAGGCTCAGGTCACCCCCTCTGTCCATCATGATTTCAGAGCCCCAGCAATGCCCACCTGCAGCTGCACAAACCCCTGGTGTCTTGGGGCTCCCAGACAGCACGCAGCCCAGTCTGTCCACTCGCCTAAAGCTGATCCCCTAGTCCTGAGCCCCGCTTCTCCCTCACCTCTGGTCATGTGGATCCCACAGGTGGGGAGATTCAAAAGCAGGTGACAGTGAGCCCCTTGCTCTGTTTTTCTTGGAAAGAAATAGCCGCTCCGCACTCATCACTCACAATAACAAATACAAAGGAGTGGCAGAGCTAAGGCTCATCTGGCAAATGGGAGCAGTAGGTGAGATAGGGAATGTGAAGGGCTTAAAAAAAGACTTTATCTCGAAGTGAGCGTAGGACGGGGGGTCTGGTTCCCATTTTAATGCGGAGGGGACTGAGCCCTTAAGATAGAGAAATGCTCTCCTCTGCTGCCATCTAGTTTGTGTCCTGGGAATAACACCAGAGTGGAGGTCTTCAGAAAAGTCTTTTCTGCTGCCATCAAGTATACATCTTGAAATAATACGGGAGCTTGCTTTGTAGAATACATTTTGGTATAATAGTCCCTAAAAAAAATTTTTTTTATGATAACAAAAATGGGGTGAGACTGTAAATGCAGAATATGTTTTATGGGTAGAGTCTATTTTTTCCATTACTTGGGAAATGAGCAGACTGTACCAGTCACATTACAGTCTCACCACCATCACTGTCACCAGGGGTGTTTTGGGAGGACCACAGAGGGCTTGCTAGCTGGGAGTAGCTGACAGCTTTGAGACCTACCTACACTGGGAGTAGAGTGGGCATCCCTGCTGCTCTGGGTCCTGCAAGACCTGAGGTGGCTGAAGGCAGAGGAGTGCGGAGGTGGGTTAAGGACACAGCTTTGCCCAAATTACTAATTGCTGTGTTTATATTTTCTTTATTTTAGAGCTCATATTATTAGTGTTTATTTTTACAAAATAGGGGTGTTATGATAGGAAATGAGAGCAGGAGAGCAATGGGCCTGATAAAGATTCTCTGTACTGTGCCGATGATAGAGGCTTCATTTTCTAGGCTGCGGGAACCCGTCGGGAGGTCTATGCACAGGAAGTGACAGGATTAGATTCCTAATTAAGAAAGATCAAGCTGGTTATAGGGTGGAGTTTGAAATAAATGAGAAACAGACAGGAAGCAGGGAGACCAGTGAGAAGACTGATGAGAGGTGGTGCTGGCCTGAACTAAGGCAGGGAACACAAGTTTGGAGAAGAGCAGAGGTGTAAAATCAAGAAAGGGCCTTGGTTAATACTGTCCTGAGGATGAAGCTGCCAAAGTCAGCACTTTAGGGGAACTTTGGCTCTTTGGACACTGATAGGAGAGTTCATTCTGCTAAAATGAGACTATTTGTTAAAATCTTGATTTATCCGGCCCTAGAAGGTAGAGGAAGGACTAAAGGAAAGAGGGAAGGAGAGTGCTGATCATGTGTTTGGCAGAAGCTAACATGCACCACCTCACCAAATCCTCACAGCCACCAGAGAGGGAACGGTCATCCCCATCTGACAGATGAGAAAGCTGAGTTTTCATTTATTTGCCTGAAGTCACACAGCTAGTAGGTGGGGGGGCCAGCACTCAGCTCTGTGCTTGTCTGGGCTCAGGCACTCCCCCACAAATAAATTGCCACCCTCGACTCTATTCTGAGCGGCTAGGAAGCTCTTGTCAGTTGGCACCTCAGAGGAAGGGAATACGGGCAGAAGAAGGCTGGTGCTCTGGCTTAAAGAAGAACAGATTTTAAATAGCCACAAGATGGCAGAGAGTAGAAGGGTGAAGTCATTATTATAGGAATCCGAAGCTGGTTGTATTCCTGTGAGGTGCAGGGCCATCTTCTCTCCTCCATCCCTATCCCCAGCTACCTGACCAAGTCCCACGACAAAAACAAAAAGCGTACATGGCAAGCTGGACCATTAGATTATGCAGATTTTCTTCAACTAGAGTGAGAAAGATTCAACCCAAAGCCGCAAGGATTATTTGGATTACTCGATTTGTCCAGGATCCTGGATGAGTGAAGATCCTGGACTCAGAACTGTGTTTGAAATAGCTGGGCTTGTGCCATCACGTGAATGACAATACTGAAAGCTAATTTCTGAGTGAAAAAACCAGCAACACTCACCCACAGGGCACACCTCTGAACGCGAGAGCTGACGGGGGTTGGGACAGGCTAAGCAGGGCACTGGATTCAGAATGTCCCTAAAGAACTCATACTTGCGTCTTGTCTAGAAATCCAGTATTTGTCAATGGCCAACCAGTGTCAGTCCAACAATTAGTGTCAAACAGCACGAGGAAGATGACAACGATGGCTCGTGAAGCCCTTGGACTCCTGTAGAAGCTAGAACCTGAAAGATGGAGGAGGAAGCTGCAGCCCATGGTAAACTACACTCCCCACCAGGTGGAAACCGGAAAGAGGCAACAAGCAGGTTGTACACTCTTCCCATTTCAGACCTTCTAAGGAACAGAGCCAATAGCCAGCAGAAAAGAGGAAGTCAGGAAGCGAGGGTTTCCTTAGCTCTCCAAATCTCATGGGCTCAGAGTGGCCCCCCAGCACACCACCCCTCCCCTCCCCTCCCCTCCCCTCCTCTCTGTGGTTGAGAAGGGTCTGGAAACCCGGGGCAAGTGGCTGCTGGCTGTAGTGCTAGCAGCTTGGGGTTTGTCTCGCTGGTAATGCACAATGTGTTATTTGGAGTAGAAAGTTTCAGTTATGCGAGATGAATAAATTCTGGGTCTACTTAACATCGTGGTGCCCACAGCTAACAACACTGCATTGTACACTTGACATTTGCTAAGGGGATGAATTTTATGGCCCTCACCGCACTCACAAATAATGATGATAATAATAATGATAAATAAAGATGGTGCCAAGAAACTTTTGTAGGTGGACAAATATGTTTATGGCATATTGTATGGGTGGGGCTGGGTCACAGGTGAGATTTCCAAACTCATCAAGTTGCATACATTAATCAGGTACAGTTTTTTGTCAATCATACCTTCATAAAAGTAGTTTAATAAATAAAATAAAATAGGAGAGAATATAGTCACCCAAAGCACTAAGCACATTGCCTGACATAGCGAATATACAATTAATGAGACGATGGTTTCACCTCTGCTCAGGACTGGGAGCTGTTCCCACAGACACCTGGCAGATGGTGCCATGGCCACCGCTCAAGCCCCCGGGCCAGTACTACTTCCACTGATCCCGAGCCCAAACAGAGAGACCTGCTGCAGCTGGTGCTTGCTTCCAACAGTTGTAGAAAGTGGGCTGCTCCAGACAGATGATATTTTCTAGCTACTTGCTATCCCCCCTTTTTTCATCCAGGTCCCTAAATTTTGGTTCCTGTAAAAACCTGGGTTTGGAGTGTGGATGTTTTTAAGTGTGAGATCTGTGTTGCCTTTGTTCCCCATCCTTGACTCTGGAGATAAAGGTGGGAAAACTGAGCACAGCATGAAAGCAATAACGATATCAGGTGTGCTCTGCCCTTTGCTCCCCAGATTTCCAAGAAATGGCAGACTGCTTTCCTCATTTTACACATAGCACTCTTCAAAGACACATCTTTGTGCACAAAATTAAATCTAACTGAAAGAAATCTCATTACTGAATTTTTGCTTTGCAGAAAACAGTTTGGTATAAAAGTCCCTAAGAAAATGTGATTTTTAAAGGAATAAAAATGGGGTGAGAGAGTAAATGCAAAATATGTTTTATGAGTAGAGTGTGCTTTTTTGTTACTCAGGGGGAATGAGCAGACTGTACAAGTCAGATTCCTGTTTCACCTCATCGCTGCCACCAGGGGTGTGTTGGGAGGACCCAGAGGGCTGTCCAGCAAGGAGGAGCTTACAGCCTTGGTACTCACATTGGGAGCACAGTAGGTGTCCCTGGTGCTCTGGGTCTTGCAAGGCCTGAGGTGATAGAGAACAGAAGAGGGGGAGGTTGAGACCTCAGAGGAAGGGAACATGGGCAAGAGCAGGCCAGTGCTCTGGCTTGAACAAGAAGATTTAAAAGGGCAGAAGATGGCCGGGAGTAGAAGTGGGGATGTCGTCATTATAAGAATCTGGTGCTGGTTGTACTCCTCTGATAGGCTGGGCCACCTTCTTCCTCCCACCCGTTCCTATCCCCAGCTGCCTGTCCAAGTCTCATAGCAAAAACCACCTTGAGTGAGCATATGGCAAGCTGGACCATTAAGTTATGAAATAGAATGACCGAGATTCAACTCAAAGCTGCAAAGACTATTCGGATTACTCTGTCCAAGATCCTGTGTGAGTGTGATGTTTTGGACGCAGAATTGTGTTTGCATCAATCTTCAGTTTAAATACCTGTAAAATAGATATAATAATTTTCTTTCCTCATGTGACAAACAGAAGCAGTAGGTGAGAAGAGATATGTAAAGGACAGGAGTTATTTCAAAGTGAGCTAAGTACCAAGGGTCTGGACTCAAATTTCAATGGTGGGCAGAGCCCTTAAGGCAGGGAAACACTCTTCTCTGTTGCCATCTCGTGTGCATTTTGGGAAAAACACGAGAGTTTAATGTCATGAAACGGTATTCGTTATTCTGTGCTGCCATCTCGTGTTCATTTTGGGAATAACACCTGAATATAGGTCATCAAGTGTAGGTCATTATAAATATTCATTTTCTGCTGCCATCTCGTGGGCATTTGGGGAATAGCACCAGAGCTTAGGTCATGAAACGTTATTCCTTATCCTCTGCTGCCATCTCGTGGGCATTTTGGGGATAGCACCAGAGTTTAGGTCATGAAACGTTACTTCT